>CAXITT010000001.1:4022490-4038818 GCA_964033795.1 Lymnaea stagnalis | reverse complement strand
AAATTTTGAACGGAAGGGGAAGGGGGTGGGGGGGGGCGGGGGGGGGGGGGGAAGACGAAAGTGAACTCACAAACACAATGGGGTCTTAAAACTCGTGGGCCCAGGCGGATGGATTCTTCGCACGTTTCCGGTAATCGGGAAGTGTACGGTTGGATTGGAGAGTCGGCTGGGCTGACGTCATGAGGGCTTCCTCGTGGTGGTGGGTGGTGGACACAATAAGCCAAATAATTTCAATAATTGACCGGGGATGTCTCTTCGTGTCAGTCGTGTACCAGACTACCAGACTCACCTCGTTATAGAGTTATGTGCGAGTCATCTGTTGATGTCCTACCAACATCCGAGTGAGTTAATCCTTGTTTACCTACCAATGTGCGTGTAAATTACGTGTTGTATTCTACCAATGTCCTGTGTAAATAACGTGTTGTATTCTATCCAATGTATGTGTAAATTACGTGTTGTATTCTACCAATGTCCTGTGTAAATAACGTGTTGTATTCAAGCCAATGTATGTGTAAATTACGTGTTATATTCTACCAATGTCCTGTGTAAATAACGTGTTGTATTCTATCAATGTCCTGTGTAAATAACGTGTTGTATTCTATCAATGTCCTGTGTAAATAACGTGTTGTATTCTAACAATGTCCACGTAAATAGCGTGTTGTATTCTACCAATGTATGTGTAAATTGTTGTATGCTACCAATGTGCGTGTAAATTGTTGTATGCTACAAATGTGCGTGTAAATTACTTGTTCAATTCAGCCAATGTCTGTGTAAATTAGGTCTTGTATTCTACCAAAGTCCATGTAAATTCTGTGTCATTTCTACCAAAGTCCATGTAAATTCTGTCATTTCTACCAAAGTCCACGTAAATTCTGTGTCATTTCTACCAAAGTCCATGTAAATTCTGTGTCATTTCTACCAAAGTCCATGTAAATTCTGTGTCATTTCTACCAAAGTCCATGTAAATTCTGTGTCATTTCTACCAAAGTCCATGTAAATTCTGTGTCATTTCTACCAAAGTCCATGTAAATTCTGTGTCATTTCTACCAAAGTCCATGTAAATTCTGTGTCATTTCTACCAAAGTCCATGTAAATTCTGTGTCATTTCTACCAAAGTCCATTCATTTCTACTAAAGTCCATGTAAATTCTGTGTCATTTCTACTAAAGTCCATGTAAATTCTGTGTCATTTCTATCAATAATGGAGTGACGTTTCAAAAGTGACACCAAAAAAAAAAAAAAAGGGGTGGGGCGTTGGTGGTCGTTTGACGTTTACTCAAGATTGACTTCTGACCCCTGTAATTGTTGGGCATTTATCGAAATAAAAATAAGCCTATTTTTAAAACGTTTCTTCCTACAGAGTTTAATTTCGAGGCCTAAACAAGCTACGCAATTTCAATCTTCCTCCCAAAAACGCAGCCTCCCAGGGTCGGCCCTAAGAGTCCTGCGCCCCGGGGAAGTTTTACGTTCGCACCCCTATTATCATTAACATTTTTGCAAGGAAAAAACTATTGATTACGTAATTAGTTTATTACATAGTTTTGATGTTTTTTTTTTTAAACAGTGAACAATAATTTATTTTTTGCTAACTTGCATTTGAACATTATGAAAAAATTATTCTACAGAACATTTTTTTTCTATCCTTTATCAGCCAATCTTTTTATTGCACCCTCTATCTTTATATTCATTGCAATATCATTTTCTATAAAGAAGATTGCCAAATTATTCATTCCGTCTTGAGACAAGGATGACCGTAAAAATGTTTCTATAAGTTGTTTTTTTTACTGAATGTTCTCTCGCCAGCGGCTACAGTAATAAGTAATATGCATTGTACTTTTTTTTTTTTTCTTAGTGCTACCCATAACTTTGGCATTACACCCAGTAACTTATTGGTGATTACGAATTTAACGGTTTCCATTGGAAGTCTTGCATCATGAGGAAATAATTATTTGGCTATATCTAGCACAGTCAACAGATCACATCCATTTATATCGCAATTTTCTTGATACCTCAACTTAACCTCTTTTATCTTGGAATGCTATTTTCTCATTCTTCGCTTCCTTCTTTTAACGGGCTTACATCTAATTCTCTAGCTTTTTTTTTTTTTCTAACTCTAGTACGATTCCAAATCTTTATGCACCAAAATGAATTCAATAATCAGTGACAATATTCGCATTCATTAGTGAAACTGCAGTAGATCGTTCCACAGAGGCGTCCTAAATAGTCTTGCTGACAACATTTACCCTGCCTTAGATATCATACCAGACAGTTCATTTATGCTATCGTTGCAAAATTGTTTGTGCTTAAACTTACAAGTGTTTCTGCTTCTTGTCAGACTGCAAGATCGGACGCAGACATGTCGCACTACTGTAGTGTCTATAACTGTAATGGCTTTAAAAAAAAATTCTTTTAGTACTATGTCCTCTACATCTAACATTCTGAGTGTGACAACTACACCACGTGACTAATATCGGTGTGCAGTCTAGGGTGACCAAATCATGAACTGGAAAAAAAACGGGACGCTTTCAATGACGGTTTGTTTTTGTTGTTTGTTTGTTGTTGTTTGTTTTTTTTTTTTTTTTTTTTTTTTTTTTTTTTTTTTTTTTTTTTTTTTTTTTGGGGGGGGGGGGGTACCCTCCAGTTAAAGAGGGATCTGGGAACTGTTTATTGAAATATGCTCATTTTAACTATGAAATGTAACCTAGAAATCTAATTGGGGCATTCAAGTCTTGTCTTATGTTTCACTGATGTGATGTGTTGTTTTATGTCTGAACGTCCACCATGACCAATACTAAAAACATTCTTGCAAACTGTACACTTGGCTTCACTTTCATAGCGTCCCTTTTTAATATAGTTCCACTCTTTGGAATACTCATCCATAAATTTATATTGACGCTTGGGCATAATTATTGTCTACATGAGAAGATAATATAAAATTAAAGAATAAAGTTCAACACCCAAAACAAACACCTGTCACTCTGACATGAACAGGCCGGCCGGGATCACACATATCATAAGACTAAAACATTAAACGCAGCGGTCGTGGAATCAAAATTGTTTTCTGCACAGTTACACCCTCCCCCACACCCTGCGGCTTCAAGTCTCGTGTCTTTCGCTATACATTTACATATAAGATCTATGGCAGGAACACTGTGGTGGAGAGGGAACGGTGCAGCCATCACGAGAGCCCACATCACTACTGGCACTGGCTAAACAGCTAGCCAAATTATTATTTAAAGTTATATTATAAATTAGGAAGTTTTAGTGATTAGAACGTGTGTTTGGTTTTTAAAAAAACGGGACCTTTAGGCGTCCCGAGAGACTTTTTCGGGACAACGGGTACAATAGTGAAAAAACGGGACAATCTCGTTTTACGGGACGTTTGGTCACCCTGGTGTAGTCTAAAATAAAGCAGAAGTATTCGGCTGATTTGCGCGGTTAATAATATTTGTTGCCCGGTGTTTCCTAACACATTGTTTCGTTTCTGAACATTTCGTCCACAATAGTGAACGTGAGTTTCTATAGATAAAACGTGTTATAGGTGTTCACTCATTGTTAATCAAATTTTACAAATAACCTCATTCCACCTAAAAATTTCCAGTTGCGTAGTGTAAATAATGTGTCTGAAGTTCCTCTAAAAGCCCAAATTTCGTTAAGCGAAAGCAGGGCTGTCAAATTCAACCACTCGGTGGGCCAAAACTCAAATCACATGTAAGGTTCTTCTTCTTCTATATATTAAGGGCCCACGATAAATTTATTGATCATTTTGGCTCCTATGCACGTAGACGGGATTTGCCATGTTTCTGTGCCTGGTGTTGATGAGGATATTTCACTGATTGCAAGTGCCGCTTTGTGAGGGAATCATGCACTGGGGGTTTGAAGGCTTGATATATTTGTACAGCGGGCCGAATGTGGCCCGCGGGCCTTGAGTTTGACACATGTGAGCTAAAGTGATGCTCATTAGAATAAATGTCATCGTGATATTTTGGCATATTTTCTTACCACATTTTCTCCACCGTCAAATATTTTGTATCAAAAGTTTTGACAACCAATTGACCCTGGCTTCACATGCGTGAACCACCCACCCAACTATTTGTTGGATTCGAGACATCATTTATCGACGCTGCTTTAAAAATTAGGGAGAGGGGGACATCAAAGCTTTTCATAGAGAGATTTCATTCGAGCGATGAGCCATGAATGAAACTTCTCTTACAAACCAGCAGACCAAAACAAAGTTATATTCTATAGAAGAGACCGACCGAAAGTGATTTTCTGATTTCGGCCGAAGCCGAAAATGGGCCGAAAGTTTAAAATGACTTTCAGCCGAAACTGAAAAAAAACCGAAAGTTAACAATGACTTTCGGCCGAAACCGAAAATGAAATAATTAGATATTTTAACATTCGTTCCCGAATACATTCTACATACATTGAAAATGATGGGGGAAAGTATAAATATTTACGTTCTTTTTATAAATAATGAGGTAATCGGGAATATTAATAAATAAGCATCTAATATAAGGGGTCTCAAACTCGCGGCCCGCGAGCCATTTGTGACCCGCAAGACGATGTATTATAAGACTAAACTTTTCTGTCATGTAGCGGGCCGCAAAATATCTTGCGCTGTTAGTTTGTTCTTAAAGATCGATGAGTTTATTCATAAAGATATCTTAATTTGTTCTTAAAGATCACTTAGTTTGTTGTTAAAGATCTTTTAGTTTATACTTAATGATCGCTTAATTTATTGTTAAAGATCGTTCAGTTTCTTGTTAATGATCGCTTTATTTGTCCTTAAAGATCGGTTAGTTTTTTTTAGTATCTATTTGTTGTTAAAGATCGTCCAGTTTTTCTTAATGATCGCTTTATTTGTTAGTTTGTTCATATATATCGCCTTCTTTGTTGTTAAAGATCGCTTTATTTGTGCTTAAAGATCGGTTTGTTTGTTCATAAATATCGCTTAGTTTGTTGTTAAAAATCGTTTAGTTTGTTTTTGAAGATCGCTTAGTTTGTTCTTAAAGATTATTTAGTTTGTTCAAAAAGATCACTAAGTTTTTTCTTAAAGATCGCTTAGTTTGTGTTATTACAAGATCGTTTAGTTTGTTCATAAAGATTGCTAAGTTTGTTCTTAGAGATCATTTATTTTGCTCTTAAATATCGCTTAGTTGTTCCTAAAGATCATTCAGTTTGTTTTTAAAGATCTTTTAGTTTGTTATTAAAAATCATTTAATTTGTTCTTAAAGATGGCTTATTTTGTTGTTGAAGATCGCTTAGTTTTTTCATAAAGATAGCTTAGTTAGTTCTTAAAGATAATTGATTTTGTTCCTTAGGATCGATTAGTTTGTTCCTTAAAGATCTTTTAGTTTGTTCCTAAAGAACATTGAGTTTTCTGTTAAAGATCGCTTAGTTTATTCTTATAAATCATTTAGTTGACTATTAAAAATAATTTGTTTTGTTCTAAAGATCATTTAGTTCGTCCTTAAAAACCATTTAGTTTGTTCTTTAAGATTGTTTAGTTTGTTATTAAAGATCGCTTAGATTGTTCTTAAGGATCGTTTAATTTGTTTTAAAGATGGTTTAGTTTGTTCTTAAATGTCGCTTAGTTTGTTGTTAAATATAATTTAGTTTTTTTTCGCAAAGATCGCTTAATTTGTTCTTAAAGATCGCTTTATTTGTTTTTAAAGATCGTTTAGTTTGTTCTTAACGATCGCTTAATTTGTTCTTAAATATCGTTTAGTTTGTTCTTAAATGTCGCTTAGTTTGTTAATTATCGCTTTCGCTGAGTATTAGTTGACCGAAAAACTCAGTCACTTTCGGCCGTCCAGCCGAAATTCTAAGTCAACTTCGGCCGAAAACGAAAAAAAACCCCCGAAAGTTAACTTTTCTTTTTCGGCCGAAACCGAAATTAAGCCGAAAGTTTACTCTTCAGTTTCAGCCGAAACCGAAGCCGAAATTCGGTCGGTCTCTAGTCTCTAGTCTATAGTTGTATTGTAAGTAGAGTAAGCTTTGTTACCCCCCCCCCCCTCATTTTGGAAGCTTAAAACTATTTATATATGTCGGGAGTTGTTTTTATACTACTTATTTATGTTTGTGTCGTTGAAATCTTTTAATATTAGAATTAGCCATTATCCAAGTTGTTATTTTTTAAAAAACTGCTTACCTTCCCTTTGCTCGAAGACGCTAAGTGTCAAGAAACAGTACACGTATATTAAGTTACGTGACACGTGAATTAATTGAAAACACGTTTAAAGAGAATACATTGTGCGCCTATCTGTGTTTGGGTTCTTGGGTGTATTTCTATACTGCAAGTTTTAAGTTAGGGCTGTGGTGATACTTATGTGTGGAAACAGAGACAACAACAGCCCAGGTCGTGATTTTCAATCTGTTGTTAAGATTGTTGTGTTTTAAAATATTTATATATATTTGGGCCCCATATTTATAATTCTTCGCATCTCCGTAATTAAAAAAAAATGTTTTAAAGAACGCCTTATTCATAAACATATTTTTACATTCTCCCTATTATAATATTAGTGGTTTTGCACTCCGGCTATAACATAAGTATGTGTGGTCAAATCAAAGGAGAATGTAATAAACACATTAAGTGCTGGTTCCCCGTGCTGTTTCGAAAACGTGTCCACCGGTCCTCCAAACTTGTCTAACCGGTCCTCCAAACTTGTCCTACCGTCCTCCAAACGTGTCCACCGGTCCTCCAAACTTGTCTAACCGGTCCTCCAAACTTTTCTAACCGGTCCTCCAAACTTGTCCTACCTTCCTCCAAACGTGTCTAACCGGTCCTCCAAACTTGTCTAACCGGTCCTCCAAACTTGTCTAACCGGTCCTCCAAACTTGTCCTACCGTCCTCCAAACTTGTCCTAACGTCCTCCAAACTTGTCTAACTGGTCCTCCAAACTTGTCCTACCATCCTCCAAACTTGTCCTACCATCCTCCAAACTTGTCCTACCATCCTCCAAACTTGTCCTTCCGTCCTCCAAACTTGTCCTACCGTCCTCCAAACTTGTCCAACCGTCCTCCAGACTTGTCCAATCGCCCCCCAAACTTGCCCAGCGGTGCTCTTTAAAGATCTTTAAAGTTTCGGAAATGCTGAGCTAGAGGCACGAGCTAAAGCGGAAAGGGACGCTACTCACTGAGAAGTCCCAATCAGTGTCTTCAGTTAATGGACGTACTTGAATCGACATCTCATGCTGACTGAATAATTAGACGCGTAGTTCATGGGAACTGTGCTGATGACATGGGAGCGAGAGAGATGTCGAAACAGTTTAGCAATTCGTCACGTTTTCTGGTGAAATGCTGGACGTTTTATTGTTTATATACCCGCTTTGTTACGTGATATAACATACCACCGCCCCCTTTTGTTTCTCAAATCATTTTATAACGCCTCATTGTAATTCTTGTTACAGAATCTTTCCCCACTTTATGACTTAATGAAATCCACATTTAATTACTTGATGAAATCCACATTTAATTAGTGATGAAATCCACACTTAATTACTTGATGAAATCCACATTTAATTCCTTGGTGAAATCCACATTTAATTCCTTGATGAAATCCACATTTAATTCCTTGGTGAAATCCACATTTAATTCCTTGATGAAATCCACATTTAATTCCTTGATGAAATCCACATTTAATTCCTTGATGAAATCCACATTTAATTCCTTGATGAAATCCACATTTAATTCCTTGATGAAATCCACATTTAATTTCTTGATGAAATCCACATTTAATTACTTGATGAAATCCACATTTAATTACTTGATGAAATCCACATTTAATTACTTGATTACTTTACGCAATGGCATATGATTCAGGGTTCCCGCGGCCTCCTGAAATTTTAGGATCTCATAAAGATCTTCTGGAGATTCCAAAATTCTAAAAATTCCTGGGAAACTCCTCACAATTTAAAATTTCTCCTTCTGGAGTTTCATTTTTTTTTCCCACTGAGGGAGGCGGAGGGGTAAAAAAAAATGTTAGTTGCGATAGTTAATTAATTTGTTCTATTCAATTTGTAGTCTATTTTTAGCCCTTCTGTTATCCAAACGATTTTGCCACAATGTTAGTGGTTTCCCCTTAACTGCGCTTGGGCTTTACAAGTTTCGGGTATGAAATGTCGTACCGTACTACTTTGATAAGAGCAGAATTTTTGGTTCCCGTTCAGCTCACCGTTCAACAAATATTTGGGATATTTAAATGTAGTTTTTGAATAGTAAGGTGTCTGTTAAGAATAGAAAATCACGCGTCGATCGCTGTATAAATTGACTGTGCCGACTAAGCTTAGCCAAATTTTAAAATTTTATTTTAAAGTTCATTTTTAACGTTTTTACTGTAGTTTTTAACATTTTTAAAAATACTACCAGTATGCTTAAGTTTAATTCATGAATAATAGAAGCTTTCGGGATTAGCCATAGACCAGGTCTACCCCATGACAAAAGAAGAGGAATTTGATCTAAAAATTATGACCCCTGGTAGGTTTATTCAATTTAAGTTTACGTATGGAGTATGATGTGAGGCAGGTGCGGTTTTTTTTTTCAAAAAAGGTGGTTGGGGGAGGGGGGAGGGCAAAACCCAAACTTTTTCGGATTGTATAGTTATTTATTACTTGAGGTCCCATAGTACATAAAATTTAAATAAAACCTGCTAATTGGGTTATTCAATTTAAGTTTACGTATGGAGTATGATGTGAGGCAGGTGCGGTTTTTTTTTTCAAAAAAGGGGGTTGGGGGAGGGGGGAGGGCAAAACCCAAACTTTTTCGGATTGTTAAGTTATTTATTACTGGAGGTGCCATAGTACATAAAATTTAAATAAAACCTGCTAATTGGGGGGGGGGGGCTTATGTGGTATTATTGTTGCATAGCATATTTTGCGATGACTTAGGAACTTCGTTTAAAAGTTATTAAAACCAGCTGATGCATCCATGGAGCCTGAGAAAACGGTACATAGTAGTACTTATTTATAGTCGGTACTCGGGATAAACATTTTCAAAATGAAGTCATAGCTTCAAGAACTATTTGGTTAGATAGGCCAGGAAAAAATGCAATTCGTCGATACCAATTTTATGGTTGCAGCCTGCAGGTCAATTGTAAAGAAAGTTATAATGATTTTTTTTTTCGCGAATTATATTGGGATAACTCAGTTATTTAATTGAGACATATAGGAAACTAAAAGTCACTATAAAAGTCACTAAAATCAAACCTGGGCAGAGAGTTGCGATAGGTGTAAAAAAAAAGAGCAGCAAATTCAAGCTATTTAAGGAATTAATGAAGATAATCAACCACAACAAACCATATATACCCGCGATAGTCATAACATTATCGAAACAGACCTCATATTATAAATCAGCTGTACCCGAGGTAAGGTCATTAATATTCACTACAATGGCTGACAAATTTCCAGATGTCACATTTGAACACAACATGAACAAAATTCTTAAAATATAGGGTCATGCATATCTAATTGTTTGTATTGAAAGTCGGAACAATACTAAGTAGTATATTGAAGGGTAAATTTGTGTCCCTTAAAATAATTAATTTATTTGATATCACCAAGAGCAAACCCAAAATCTGATAAAAATATAAAATATTCAGATTTTAGTGGAGTCTTTTTTTTTTTTTTGCTACACGCAGCATTTTTTTTTTCATAGAAGCCTTACAATTAAAAAATACTTGTGTCGTTTCAATAACTTTTGCATATAAACAGCAAAGTTGATTAATGAAGTCATTTGGTAGACATCTTTAAAAAAAAAAAAATTAAAAAAACAAGTGTTTTTTTTCTGTGAAGCATTTCAAAAATAACAATTCATCTAAATACAATAAAAATCTTAATTTTAAATCTATTATGAAGATTAAAACAAATTTTTATTGAAACTTCCATACTACACATGCCTAGGGTTGCCAGACGTCCCGCAAAAGGAGGACATGTCCTCTCCTTTTTAGCTCAATATTCTCTGTCCGGCAGGCAAAGCTAAAATCTTTTAAAATGTCCGGCTTTTCTTACATTTTATATTATACTTTGTATGTATCGTTGTTACAACTATTACATCGTATGTTTACGTTGTTACAATGTACAAAGTCTATGCATTTCTCCGAACCAATCGATTTTAGTTACTCTGACAATCTAGTTCTGTGCTGTATTATCTATAATCAAAACGTTAATGTTATTTCCGGTTCCGGCAACAAAGACGCAAATTTAAATTGGTTTTTTTTTCATTTGTAATTTTGCCGTCTATGTTTATGAAAATGGCTTCTTCAAAGAGAAAATGCAAATGCTCGAACACCATGAAAAATAAGTTTCCTTGCTTCGTTGAAGGGCCCAATGAGAATGAGGCAAAGTGTACGATTTGCGATAGTTACTTAACAGTTACACTTAATTGGCAGCTATTAAGATAAAATTGTGCTGACTGTGAGTTTAATCCGGGACGACTCAAATGAAACATTCAAAATGTCCTCCTTTGTCCTCTTTTTTGTGTTTTATTATGTCCTCCTTTTGGTGTCCACGTATCTGGCAACCCTACACATGCTAGGAATCTTTCACTATTAAAATATAGAAATACAATGACATATCTATTTAAAGGACTCCTTAGTTAAAACATTTACCTCAAACAACTTAAAATAGTGCTTTTAATCTTGTTTAGTTATCAGATTACTTCAGATTTAAAGATGATTTGCTGAAGTGGATAGGAGCACAGGGTGGAAACACCCATGTGGTGAATGTTTTGAAATTGTAATAAAATTTTGGGGGGTAGGTTGGGGGGGGGGGTATTTGCCCATTTTTTGTAGATAATTGGATGCTTTAAACATTGGTTTATCCTGAAAATCCCATTTGGTGGACAATGTACGAGAAATTAAATAAAAGTAGATGTAGACTTTGATTTTTTTCAACTTGATATATTTTCAAAAAAAATTGAATGTTTTGAAATTGTAATAAAATTTTGGGGGGTAGGTTGGGGGGGGGGTATTTGCCCATTTTTTGTAGATAATTGGATGCTTTAAACATTGGTTTATCCTGAAAATCCCATCTGGTGGACAATGTACGAGAAATTAAATAATAGTAGATGTAGACTTTGATTTTTTTCAACTTGATATATTTTCACAAAAAACAATTCTTTATTAAAAGTGGGAAGACACATAGCATTGCTCCGCATCGAATTCTCTTTAAAAAATTTATCGCACAACCTGTTCAGCAATGAAATGACCACAAAACACATTCTCCCCCAATTCATACGCAATGTTTTGAAGTGGACAAAAAATTGAACAGTGGCCACGTAGCTCTGCAAGGAAGACTGACACCCTCCTATAAATAGATACTTTAAAAAGTTACGTTATGTAAGCCTACACCCCTGTGCTCTAGGCATACTTGGATCTAGCGATATTACACGTATACGCACAGTTGCGTGGAGAAGAGGGGAGTGGGGGGGGGGAGACTTATGAGATTTTTTTTTAAATGGCGTCTTGGTCGTCGACACATTCCCCTGCGGAAAATCCGGACTGCGCCATTACACAGGGGTATGACTATCTTAGTATCTCTTCTGCCTCTGTATTATTAGTTAAGTACAAGTGTACTATAGTCTATATGACGTGTACCCTATTGTAATGGTAGACATACTATGATAATATTAAATAAAATAATGCCTAAAAGTTCCTTTGAAGACTGATGGTTAAGATAGCAATCCTCTGAACTGAGTCAACACCAAGCTAATGGACTGGAGTTCAATCCCCAGAAAATACCTAGACATGCAAACGCATCACCAGCACACCAGGCAGATGGTACTCCTTAACCTTGGATGACAACTCATCTTAGAGAAAACAGCTCAGAGATCAACCCGGAAATGAAGTCCCGTTGGCGCTATGACACTGACACAATGAAAATCCCGACTTACTCATATGACGTAGAACGCATATGACGTAGGACGCATAAAGAGCACAGTGAATTGAGAGAAACACACACCCACTACTGGTTATCTACTGCATGTTGGTCTATTTCTAGTCGTCTTGACTAAGTATTGCCATCTGATCAAATACTAAATAGTCAAGGGGCGAGAGAGAGAGAGAGAGAGGCTGAAGAATTGAGCAACTTTCCCTCTAAACAAAATAAAGCCCACGTCAAGGTTACTACTACTCAAGTCTTGGGTCATCTTCGTGTGTAACAAGTAACAACATGACCTGCTCATTCCCACGTATCAAATTGGGAAACCTTACTTACCCTACGATGCTCAAAGGAACTTCAGATGCTTACGCATGTCATCGCCTGCTTTTCACGTGCAGTGTTTTAATAGCCCATTTGAGGTCTGCCTCATTTGCCCCAAAAGTGAAGGAAAGCTCTGGCGTCTGACCGAAGGCGGGCCTTCTACGACACTTGGTGCTTTTTATCCAGGCGGTGTAAATCATCTTTGCTTAAATTACATCTAAACCACTGAATTCCTGATTTTTTACAGTATTTCGCAATGGGGTTGAGTCCGTGTGTCATGGTAGTAAAAGGAAACAGGAGAAGTACATCATCTTAATAGTAAAAAATAAACATACAGTATATATAATGTATACATCTTAAAATCGTACATTGTACGCCAAAATCGTAAGAGTAAACAGGTCTGCACCCAAGAAGAAGAATATTTAAAATAGTTTTTTAATCCCAACCTCTAACTTCAGGTACCAGGTAGAATAGTCGCAGCCATTAATAAATTTAAAAAAAACAATCCGAATCCATTGGACCAAATTAATATTTCTTTCAAAATATTAAAAATTAATTTGATACATTGATTTAGTCAGTTGTATAAATAATATTAAATTAATGTATTCAATACAGTATTGTATTTATTTATGCTTACCATATTCAATATGGCATATTCATTCAGTAGTGGCACTTGGACTAGAACTTCTAGAATTATAACTTGACTTGAATTCAACTTAATAAATTTTACGATCAATCAGTGAATGAATGTCTCAGTCTCAATATTCAATACTGACAATAATACTGTGACTGTGAATAATAGCCTTCACAATGGAATGAGTATGCTTGACAATGTCAAATGTCAAATGGCGCCACTATTTTGATCATCATTTAGTGAAAAGTCATTCACTATGATTCGATTTATGCAAAAAATGTATCTTCAAAATCCCTTTCACGTAAAGAAATAATTAAAACAATTTAGGCCTGGTAATTTATTTCAGTGCTATTATAAGTGCTAAATCTGAGTACAGGTACTTTTTTAAAACTTAAAATTTAGCTCAAACTCAAACATGGTAACCCTGCGATTGAGATTTTAAAAAATATTTTAATATTAGTCTACGACAGGGCTNGGGGGGGGGGGGGGGCGACGGACAAATTTTTCCATATGGGTTCCTGTGGTTCCCTCACAGGGGCGTTGCGAAATCTTTATCCACTTTTAAGCCCATGGGACATCTGGTGGTCGTTGTGCCAGCCTTAAACCACTTGAGTAGCGACTGTTTTCAGGTACAATATGGCGTCTTGTGACCTACATGCGTGTTATATTTATTTTTACCCAATCCTTTGTTTTATTTTTTATACACGCATTCACTATTTCGAAGTGTACTTGTTAGAATTTTCACTTAGGGCTCTTGGTAAAAAAAAAACATTAAAAAAAAAACCCACTCAATTTGGCTTAGGCGCTGGAAATGGAAACATTTTGGAACCACTGGCTTAGCCCAACGAAAAATATACGACTCAGTCACGTTTGACATACGGTGGACTAAATATATTTAGTTATATATATTACTGTTATGTTTCTACTCCTGAATACTATCTGAGCAGATCTAGCGAGTTCCTTTGGGAATATATCTATGTTACAATTCTGACACCTATTCCTACACAACGTACCAAGTTTCGGATTTCATAAATTTACGTTACCCTCTGCCCAATCCCCCCCCCCCCCCNTGATATGAAAGCAAATTAGTCAAGTAGTCTGTTAACTTTCTAGCGGATATCGAGAATAGATAACCTAAGTTTATCCCAATCCCCCCCCCCCCCAAAAAAAAAAAAAAAAAAAAACTTTTTCCCCGCCAATAACAGGCGTACGCAAAATCTCCAAAATCTACCCCCCCCTCCTTCCCCCCCCCCTTTTTCAGTGCGTGCGTTCTATAGGGATGGCACCTAGATGGCTAGAAATCGGGCCATCCATTCAAACGAAACCTGTCTGCGATAGCGTCCAACCTTGACATCTCATCGTGTTTTTACACCACCACATCACAGGATTCTCCTTGAAAGTTGTTGCTGCCATCACGCTTATAATCTTTTAAAAGCTTAGTTGTAACGTTTCCACCAACTTATCGATCGATCAAGGGGCGTAGCAAGAGGCCGGGGGGGGGGGGGCACTTTTTCTCTTCATTACTATGTGGCTTTTTAAATGTGTTTTTTTTTTTGTTTGTTGCGTGGTAGGCTTAAGCTTAGTTGTAACGTTTCCACCAACTTATCGATCGATCAAGGGGCGTAGCAAGAGGCCGGGGGGGGCGGGGGCACTTTTTCTCTTCATTACTATGTAGCTTTTTAAATGTGTTTTTTTTTCTGTATGCTGCGTGGTAGGCTTTAATGAAGGGAGGCCCGGCCATCAGAACCCTTTAGCAACGCCACTGCGACTGCAAGAAAAAGTCGACCACTTTATTTCGTGTAAACCCCTAAAAGAAGTTTTTTTCGTATAAATCCTTTATAAAATGTAATATCGAGCAATGGGGTGTAAGTGTAAAAAGGGGGGGGGGAGAATATTTGACGAAACATGCCTACAAGTAGCGTACTTAGTAAACCAAATTATTTCCCCCCCCCCCCCACCCACACATCCAAGTCGCGTACTTAGTAATCCAAATTTTTTCCCCCCCCCCCCCAACACACACACTTTCTTTTTTATAAAGCTCGCAAACGCACTTTTGTTTTCCGCGCCCCTTAACTGTGTTTAGATTGAAATGACAAACTCGCTTTTTACACCGCAGAAATACTTCACCAACTAGTTCAGAAAAAAAAATAATAAAAAAGAAAGTAACGCACCAAACACACTTACGATATATTTTTTTTAAAGCTTCTCATTTAGCGCAGTTGTCGTCCATTTAATTTCGTGACGTCGGTGGAATATTTCCTTTATCCAGCCCTTGAAAAACAGGAAAAATATTGATTTGTTTGGGTTGAGGGGTGGGGCTAAAAATTGGATAAAAAAGAATGTGTTGTCGTCGGCAACGAGTCTATGTGCCCACTTTTCAGCTCGAGAGGGTGAGAGGAGGTGGGTCAATTAGCCATCCGATGATTTTTTTTTTTGACAGCCAATAACAAAAGCGAAGATAATGTAAAGAATTTAAAAATAGACACACTAAGTTGATATTACTTGCTGGAACTGGAAATGACTAGGCTTAATTGGTTATAACGGGCAATATGCGGAGATGTCTGATAAACCCCCCCCCCACCCACACACACACACACCTTATCCGCCATATGCACCCTGGGGGGGGGGGGGAAGGGGGGAGGCAAACTTTTTTAAGAGGTCGCAACAAAACAACATAAGTGCCATTTTCGAACAAACAAAAAGTAACACAAACATAAAAAAAATATGAAGAAATAAAAAAAAATCAAATTTTATTTCGTTTCTTTCCGACATGTCGGAGCATTTTTTGGCCTCCCTTTGAAGGTTTTCCCCATTCCATGTTTGTTTTACATATTTCTTAATACCTTAACCCGATTGCAGTCCCTCTCTTCATATTATCGGTGTGTTAAGTCTCGAAGAACATAATATATTTTCAAGATAATTCTGAAATAAGTTTGCAATCAATTCTGAAAACAAACCCTGAAGATGCCATGCAATAGAATGTGTACCTAACCCCAAATATCCTGGAGAACAGCTGCACCAACTGAACTAGGTTCATCTATATAGTACGTACCTGTATGCAATAGGGTCATATCTTCGACACCCCCCTCCCCCTGTTGCACGTCTACTTTTATGACGATTCCACCCTTGCGTACGTACAATATGCTTTCGACCCGACCCCACCCCCCCCCCAACACACACAGGAAAAAAATCCAATGATCTATATATAATTATGACGTCACGGTTTTTCACCACTGGCTTTTGGACGAGCCTACTGGCTCCCAGGATATAAGCCGCATCGCCCTGGGTGCTTGCAGCAATCTGACAGGACCATGAGAATAGAGCGAAGAGCAAAAGGCACCAAAATCGTCTTTTGAAAGGACCTTAATAATGAATTAAACTAAAAAATCCCATATACTTCTTAAAGACACAGGGCTCTAAGTATCGTCCATTTAGTGGTCCATGGTTGGGGGGGGGGGGGGCGCGGGACAATTTTTTACATAGGGGTTCCTGTGGTTC
>CAXITT010000001.1:3958113-4017890 GCA_964033795.1 Lymnaea stagnalis | reverse complement strand
ATCGAACCCCAGGGGTTCGGTGAGTCAATCTCAGGGGTTCGGCGGAAGGGGGGGGGGGAGAGAGAGAGGTCATATTACATAGTTTTTGTATCAGTACATAATATCAGTACATAATATCAGAACATAATATCAGTAAATAATATCCAGATGATTGACTGCCCGCCCCTCCTTTAATAACACACAAATTATTTGTACCTCCCCAGGTGTCCCAACATGTCAGAATTAGAGACATTGCTACATCTGTTATGCAACATTTTGTCTAGAACAGATTGAAACACTTAGACTATCGATATATTCATGAGTCGAGAGAACCAGAAATCTTAACGCTTTCATGCGTGGTGCCACTGACACCTCCCCACCCCTTCCCCCACCCCTCTTCCCCTTGAAAATAGATTAGTTGTGGTCCCGTTGTGCTCTTAGATATTAAAAGCTACACGTGTTGTTTATTTTAAATTCAATACCATAATATTTACACCTTTTTTTTTTCTCTCTTGATCCTTAGATCTGGCGGTGTTATCAGGCGTGAATGCTGGGATAGGTTCCAATGCACACGTCTCATGAGAACGTCCCCTCAAAAATATCACGCCATTGATTTAACGTCTGCTGGAGGATGCGTATTGATCCGGGCCTTGCTTAGCCACGAGACGGCGCCTTTCTTCATCGGCCGAATTATAACCAACCTTGGGGGATTTGGAGTGGTACTAAACGCTTTTCCGTCTCAGCATCATCCCCCCCCCCTCCTCAACGTCAATGACGTGTGTTTTTGTTTGTTTGTTTTTTTTTTTAAATTTACACCCCCAGTTTGTCAGCAAACAGAAGCAAGAATGACTGCTTAAATGTAGTACCTTGTCTTTACTTGTATTTCTAAAAAAAAAACAGAGTACATGTTTCGATAAATTAAAAACATTTTTAAATGCCTGCTGTTCTTAACCCGAGGATTTGCTACCGGGATAGAACACGAAACGCCCTATATCATATTAGTATGATATAAGCAGACAAGGCACGGATTTATTTCAAAAAAGACTACAGCTAACTTTGTATAAAATAATTCGTGAAGGATTACAAAAAGCACTCCTCAGTACAGATACTCGTAAAATTATCCCAATGAGGCCCATTCGCTCCAGTACCGAATATCGCCGGAGGTCCAGCGGGAATGTCGACTCAATGAACCCGATGGATCCTAGCAGACGACGCAGTGTCAACCTGACCCACACTAACGTTCAAGAGGTCCAAGCTCGCCGATTCTCCCTCGCCACTCACAGCGACCTTGGCGCCATTCAAGGTCATCCAGCCACCAGAGGGGTGCCTTTCTCGTTCCCCAGTTTCATTCTACGCAGATGTTCCCTTCCGTTTCGTGCGGGCCTCTCCGCTCGCCCAGGGGTTTTCAAGACCCGTACTCTCGCACTGAGCGAGGCAGACTGTAGACAGCAGGATTTAAATTTATATAGAATCAAAATTCTGGTCGTAGGTTTTGTGGTTATTCTTTTCATCGCCATATTGATCTTGTTTCTACCATCGTCAAAACAGACGCAGTAATGCTCTAACGCTCACTGCGCATGCTCTAAAGCTCACTACGCATGCTCTTTGGCTTCATATGATGTAGAAATAAATCAAATTAAATGTAAAAAAAAAAAAAAATTCTTTCAAAAGGATTAAAAAAAAACAAACAAATGGAGCATGTTTTATAATCATACTTCTTCCAGTTTTTACTTAATGTCTGCTAAATATTTAAATGCAGAACTTACGTTTTACCTTATTAAATTATAGTATAGTTTCTTTAAGATGTCTTTATGTTTAAGTGCAATATCCGCAGGAACAACAATGCATCTGTAAATATACCATTAACATACATTTTTTGACCAAGAAAGAAATGTGTGGAATATGGACACCATGTTTTTCTGTAGCTTCAAAGTCAGTGCCATAGTGGGAAAGAAATGTGTGGAATGTGGACACCATGTTTTTGTGTAGCTTCAAATTCAGTACCATAGTGGGAAAGAAATGTGTGGAGTGTGGACACCATGTTTTTGTGTAGCTTCAAATTCAGTACCATAGTGGGAAAGAAATGTACGGGCTTCTCCTTTTGTGTCAGTAAATTAGGCCTCGATTTTAATGGACATGTATTTGCCTCTGACTTACTGTAGCACAATATAATATACTTTTTGTAAAGTTGATGTCTAGTATATAACTGCACGCACCATCTAGGCCACGCCACGCCATCTGGGCCTCGCCATATTGCTCTGTCCCTATCAGCTACTATTATTCCCAAACAATATTATTTGTTATGTTGACGATGTGGCGCGATTAATTGGATTCTGGTGTTGACAAGTCCCATGACAGGCGAAGTGGATATGAAGATTGGGCCACGGGAGTGGTGGTTTGGGGGGGGGGGAATGACCGGACACGTCAATAACTCATGGACGACAACACCAGTTATTCATGTTGTCAGGTCTTAGTGAAGAGGCTTTTAATTATAATTATACCGGTATGAATTTGTTGTGAATAAAGCAACTGGACTACAATTTACTACAATTAAAAATAGGATTTAACTACGTGTTTGGAGATCATAAGCTGTGAAGTTAAAGGCTGGAGATGGCTAGGATACCCAATTCTGACGGTTTAGACTGTCAGTTAGCAATCCGATAGCTAAAAACCATAGCCTACTGCTCAATCGTCGATGCTACTTCTGATCTGTCATCGATGAGACTCACATGTTTGCGCGACAGAATCTCTAAACATCTGAATCACAGGCCAGCACTTCCCACGTGCTTTCTTTGTAGGCATGGNGAATTTTTAGAAATGTTTTAATATAGTTTTGATTTACTGTAGGGTATTTGTATGGTGAACGAACGGACAGGACATCAGCTTAGTTACTTTCTCTTTATTTTCTCTTTACTTTAATAGAATTTTTGTCTAAAATTTTTTTATCCAATCAATCCAGGGGGGGGGGGCAAGTGCCCCACCTTGCCACTACCTGCGGGCGCCCATGTTTGTAGGCAAGCCAATGTCAGTTAATGCTTGAGTGAGATATTTTTGAAATTATTACTGGAGCTCCTGTTTCGCTTTCCTTTCCATAGGTCGCTATATAAGACGTCTCTAGACAAATAATCGGCCTCCATAACGAGAAAGATTGCCCGCCGAACCTAACACTCTATAGTGAAAAGCATGAACTCCTATGATCTCCATACTGGCGCCTACAAATAACCTCAATGTTTGTATTGTAATGTAATCTTGCTAATTTATGAACAAGAATTCATGCCTACATGCGACGTTGGTGGAACCTTCTTGGGCAACACTGGTATCTGTGAGCAACTCTTGGTATCTGTGAGCAACTCTTGGTATCTGTGAGCAACTCTTGGTATCTGTGAGCAACTCTTGGTATCTGTGAGCAACTGTGGTATCTGTGAGCAACTCCTTGTATCTGTGAGCAACTGTGGTATCTGTGAGCAACTGTGGTATCTGTGAGCAACTCTGGTATATGTGAGCAACTGTGGTATCTGTGAGCAACTGTGGTATCTGTGAGCAACTGTGGTATCTGTGAGCAACTGTGGTATCTATGAGCAACTCTTTGTATCTGTGAGGAACTGTGGTATCTGTGAGCAACTGTGGTATCTGTGAGCAACTCTTGGTATCTGTGAGCAACTCTTGGTATCTGCGAGCAACTGTGGTATCTGTGAGCAACTCTAGGTATCTGTGAGCAACTGTGGTATCTGTGAGCAACTCCTTGTATCTGTGAGCAACTCTAGGTATCTGTGAGCAACTGTGGTATCTGTGAGCAACTGTGGTATCTGTGAGGAACTGTGGTATCTGTGAGGAACTGTGGTATCTGTGAGGAACTGTGGTATTTGTGAGCAACTCTTGGTATCTGTGAGCAACTCTTGGTATCTGTGAGCAACTCTTGGTATCTGTGAGCAACTCTTGGTATCTGTGAGCAACTCTTGGTATCTGTGAGCAACTCTTGGTATCTGTGAGCAACTCAGGTATCTCTGTTATCTGTGTGGTAAAACTTCGGTGATTCTTTCGACATGTATTCAGTGTGACTGCACGGCCGGACACTTTTGTAGACGGTCACTTGAAATCATGGCCTTAGTCTGACGCTTGCCCATTTTTATTTTTTTTTAATACTAAGGCATCACTAGGGATTGTGACCCCGAACTATGTAAACCAGCCCTGCACAACATACGGCCCCCCAGCACCCACTGGCGCCCCCCGCGAATTAACGAAATATTCTTTATTATTATTTTCTTAACAGCTTTCCCCGTGTCCTATTATCTTTCAGCCCGCACAAGTTTTTCATAACCTAAAGCGTTACGGCCCACCTCACATTTTGAGTTGTGCTGGCCTGATGTAAACTAATCAACTGAATTGAATGGGCGGCCGTTGATGCTGATTTGTTGTTTAATTTCCGATAACCCCCGGTATACTTATAATGGAGGCTCTACGGTATTTCTAGTAATGGAACTTGTTTTCTTTATATTTATGGCGAACACGGAAGCTTCAGCTGGCTGAACACAGTGTTTAACTACAGTCTGCCGAAACTCTTTCTGCGTGTGAGCCAGAACAGCACTGCCAGCCCAGTTCTGCTGCGTGTGAGCCAGAACAGCACTGCCAGCCAAGTTCTGCTGCTTGTGAGCCAGAACAGCACTGTCAGCCAAGTTCTGCTGTGTGTGAGCCAGAACAGCACTGCCAGCCAAGTTCTGCTGCGTGTGAGCCAGAACAGCACTGCCAGCCAAGTTCTGCTGCTTGTCAGCCAGAACAGCACTGTCAGCCAAGTTCTGCTGCGTGTGAGCCAGAACAGCACTGCCAGCCAAGTTCTGCTGCTTGTCAGCCAGAACAGCACTGTCAGCCAAGTTCTGCTGCTTGTCAGCCAGAACAGCACTGTCAGCCAAGTTCTGTCTGCTGCTTGTCAGCCAGAACAGCACTGTCAGCCAAGTTCTGCTGCTTGTCAGCCAGAACAGCACTGTCAGCCAAGTTCTGCTGCTTGTGAGCCAGAACAGCACTGCCAGCCAAGTTCTGCTGCTTGTGAGCCAGAACAGCACTGTCAGCCAAGTTCAGCATTCAAGACCTTTCTGGTCTGAATTAGGGATACATTTATCTGCGTTATTTTAAATGCAGGTTACACTCCTAATTTCATTCAGCATCTCTCTCTTTCAAATGGACATTTGATTAACGGTAGTATATTTTTGTATCTCCTATTGTCAGCATTTTTTTTACCAGGTGTGCACTGTATATGTACTTAACAAGACTGGTGCTGTAGAGTCAATTTAGCAAGGCTTTTTGTGCTCCAAAGAGGTGAGGAGCAATGTTCCCTTTAAGCTGCGCGGCCGAGCATGTAAGTGTTTGTGTATGTGGGCTGTAAAATTTTGCACACAAAAAAAATTGATGCTGTAAAACTTTACCCACAACTGTATGATTTTGCACACGAACCAACAAACCTTAGAGGGAACATTGGTGAGGAGTAATGTTTTCTAGTCATGTCAACAGTCTGTTACAGAATGTTAAATTCTCTAGTCATTTCAAGTCTGTTCCAGAATGTTAAACTCTCTAGTCATGTCAACGGTCTGTTCCAGAAATGTTAAATTTTCTAGTCATGTCAACAGACTGTTCCCAGAATATCCCCTTATCATTAGAAAGTAATGGTCAGCAAGACTAGCACCACTAGCACGACTAGCACCACCACCACCACCACTACCTGCACCACTACCACCACCACTACCACCACTAGCACAACTAGCACCACTAGCAACTCCTTATCTCCAATGGCCACTGGATAATGAGGCCGTTTAGGTCCTCAATTTTTTAATCTTGAAAAATTTCTCTAATTTGATTTTTCTGTTACAATAAATGGATCCACTTGCCACTGTCCTTGATATAAGATGCTGTCATGATTTGTTTTAATCAATAATATATGGAAATATTTTGTATTTACAGCCTACTGTAATTATGTCATAACACAATGAGACATTCTCATATGGCAAGATTAAGTATTTTATAAATTACAGACATTGTTTACATGAAAATTCACAGCTCAGTGCATTTTTTGTTTGCCGCATATAACATTGTCTTCAATGCATTCCTTAATATTTAAAAACAAAATCAAATATTTCTTTGAAATCCATGACTATTTATTTGTATGTTTGAAATTAAATGCATGTTCAACATGATTCAAAGCAGATGACAGAATATTATTGCCACTGTTAATACAGACAACAAACAGCATCTGTCCATGTAAGGTAATACATAAACAAATGTATCTAACACAAAATTGTGAACATGTACCATGGAAAAGAGATTGTGCCGACTCAAAGAAATAAACATTCAAAGACATCACTGTCGTTTGTTGTTTTTAAAAAAAAAAATAATCTGCACACATTGTAATCAACAGACCTAATCTATAACAGTACATAGGGTTGATTGCTTCACAACAAAAAAGAAGATAAACTTACTAATAATGTATACCGGTATATATAAATATTTCTTGCTTCTAGAATTTAAAAGCAGATTTTTTTTAAAACTTATGATAGTTGTAAATGCCCATCCATTAAAGAATATAGAAAGAAATTATTTAAATGTAATGTGCTACAATTGTTAGGAGACAAACACTTGCACCTGACAAACCTTAAATGGGGATGTAGAAAATAGGGGTTATTCAAACTTATTGTCATAATGGGAAAAATTATCAATTGATTTCATGTCTGCTTAAGTTGTATTTCAAACTACAGTTAACTAGGAACAGCAATATCATTCAGGTTAATTAACTAGTGCTCTAATCTTTCAAATAATATTTAATATTTTATCATTTTTACGAAAAATTTAATGTTCTACCATTTTTACTAAAAAAAGCCTTTGCAAGGATTTTTACCAACAGAAAATAGACAGCACTAGCTAGAGCAGTGATCAGTGAAGCCCTAAGGGCAGCTCCAGAAAACTCCTAACCACAATTAACTTGTAAGACATGGCTGGCCCTAAGAGCAGCTCCAGGAAACTAAGAACCATTATTAACTTGTAAGACATAAATATCCTTAAGGGCAGCACCAGGAAATTACTATTATTAACTTGTGAGACATGGGTAGCCCTAAGGGGCTCCCCCTTAGAAATTGATTCTAAACAGGGCTCCACACATCAAAAAGGTTGGGAGCCACTGAGCAAGTATTGTTTATCTATCTATTTATATATATCTGCATATCACTGAAAATGGTTTTAGGTGAGATCAAACAGGCATAAATGAGAACAGAGTTTAATATCTGTTTTACAAGAACAGAAGCGGTTGAGGTAATGAAAGCACAACAGAATTGTGATAAAATAATCTCTGTGATCAGGTCTGTGCCTGGAATGTAACAAAACATCCTAGAAATGATGAAGCACCATATGTTTAAATGTGTGACCCCCCTGCCCTCAAATTTCAGATAGTCAAAAGATTTTACTTTCCTAATGATGCGCATAGAAATACATTGACCTCTGCCCCCCACTAGTTAAAATAAAATAATTTAATTATTCATCATGTTTAAGATCCCATAAATTTACATTGCATAATATTATTTTTCGCATTTATTTAATTATTTTTTATTTTAAAAAATAAATCAAGATTACCCTATGAAGACATCAATGGAGAGAAATACATCAAAAACACTATGTCATTCTAAATTATAATCAAGTTAAAGGCATTTTAAAGTATCACACACAACAGTCAAATTTTTTTTGAAAACAATGAAAGTTTTTTCTCAATGAAAGTTTTTTTTCTCAAAACGTTTATGTTATAAAGACATTGTTAACATCTTTTATTGTTCCTGTACTTGTAATATTTAACCTGGATTAGGAGGAGAGCCTGCATTGTGTCCCCTTAATAACTAGAAACTCAAAAAGAAACATCACATGCCAGTTTTTATCTTTACAAACAAAATGTGTTCTCCAGAAAAATTCCTCTTCCATTTATTTCCCCAATCAAGCATTATGTTGCAATTAACATTTCTTTAAATAATATTTTAAAATGAAGTGCAGTAAATTGATATGGTTACTGCAAGCTATCTACAGAATAGACATGGCTAAGACATTGATTACTATCAAGAGTGTGATTGTTGACTAGATTCACATTCATTTATATTTTTTTAACTATAAATTTTGTAAGAAAAACATAACTAATAATATAATGCAGGTGTATGGTAAATATAATTTCAAAGTAAAGTAAAAAGCTTTGATCATCTTTATGTACTAACAAAATTGTCAATAGCTTTGATACTTTTCATTTGCTTGATTAAAAAACAAGAAACATTTTAATGCAGTTCTGTATCCCAAGAGTTTTATGGAACCAGTAACAAAAATTGACACAGTACAGTTTTTTTTTTTTTCTCTTGGTGGTTAAAATTAAGTTAAATAGTAAAGTACAGTAGTAAATAGAACAGCAGCTGCAACAAAATTGTGTTCAAATCTGAAATTACTAACAATTACCTCTCTGTTTAAGAACCGGTATCAACGATTATATTTTCTGAGCAAAGAAAATTAGACGCCTCGTTGTCTAACTACAATTGCTAATTATATACCTAAGTGAACACATTTGGAATTGTATCTTTATAGAAAATGAGAATTTAAAAATATATGAATGGTACAAAAGGCCAGACCTTAACTACCTGACGGTCTGGGCCATGTGAAGAGGATGTAACATCAACTCAAAAGTTGCCCCTTTTAAATTGGCCCCACGCAAGTTGGCTTCTTGAAGATCACAGCCAGTCAAATCACAGTTCTGAAAAGATAATCAGGCAGTTTCACCATGACTCCATAACAGTATTCAGTAAGATCTTAAACTTTACACAAGTTAATATTTATTAATAATTTTTAAAACTGTGACCCATCAGATAGAGGATTATTATATTGTTCTTACAGTGCATGACATTTTTATTACCGGTATCGTACTTATATTTGTTGTTTAAACCTTGATGTAAGGTCTGATTAAAATTTATTTTATGTCATAACTTTAAAGAATAAAATAAAGCTAACATTAACAGTAAATATAAAAGAAAAGAAACTGTGGAAAATGTTTCTTGACCAAGATCATGAGCACACCATTGCACAGTTAGTTGTGATTAAAGAAATACTTAAGTTTTCAAATAAAGGTAAAACGCCACTAATAAATTTATAATCTATCTGTATTTGAGACAAAGAGGCAGACCTGCCTGCTACTACTAGTAAGAATGTTGTTTAAAAACACTTTTAGCATTTTAATTACAATTTCAAAAAGAAAAATATGAAAATCGCCCATCCCCAAATTTTTGTAGTTGCTTTGTGTTAAAAGTGAGAGAGAGTTGCTCTGAAGTTGGATCCCATTATTTCATTACTGCCTCTGCCTACTTCTTTGTCTTTACTTTAGTTAACAACTGGCGCCCACTTAGGGCCACTAGTGCTACAATCATAACATTGAAATAACGACCAGTGACACTCGAGTAATCCAAGAAAGATAACAAACACCCGGTACCCTATTTTGGCCTAGTTTAACAAAAGTCCTGCCCGATGTATTTTTGATGACAACTGCAGCCACCTCTGTTAGTACAGCAATTTCTTGTCATTTAAAGTCTAACATAAACTGATGCGTTGCCTTACAGTTTAAATACCATATAAAAAAAAAGCAGACCTGTTTACCCTCAAACTCTTAAAATGGTACAACGTCATCACAAAATCCTTCAACACATTATTCATTATCTTAACTCATTCCCTCCGGCAGCGCTGCTTCCGGACTTAATTTATTTTCCTGAGAAAAGGGAAGCAACTCAGTTTTGAAATTGATATATATTTTTAAAATATTTTTTTAAGTTGCTAAATATTATTTAATGTTAATGAATTAAGAACAAATGCAACAAAAAATGAATAAGGTTTAATATAAATATAACATTAGCGGGGGAAAAATAACGAACAATGGCCAAAAAAATCGATTTTCGGCACCTCGGACGAACACGTGGTACATATAGACGCGCCGTACTAAAGCACACGTAGTTTTAAAGTGAAACAAGATAAAAACTTCCGGTTTCTAAATTAAAATCACGCAGAAATCACGCCATAGCCGGAAGTCTCGAGGGGTGCGAGATTTCATTGCTATTTTTAACTAAAAATAAGAGAGGTGTGTCGCTATGCGCCGGGACGCATTTGGACGCATCAGTAGGAACCCCCCGAGGACGCATTTAGTCGCAACCGTCGGGAATGAGTTAATAGCAAAAAATAAACATAAAGTATTTATAATGTATCTCAAAACTGTACATAGTACGCCAAAATTGTAAGAGTAAACAGGTCTGAAATAGTTCAAAGTAAAATTCCATTTCATTAACGGTACCCGGTACGGTATTTAAAATAAAATTTTGAGGGGGGTTTTTACCAGAAAACACTTTGACTGGTCTGATAGAATAGCAGCGGACACAAACCATAAAGTTTATGCAGCATTAACGATCAGAAATCTGCTTAAAGTAAGTAAACCTATACACGGGTAAGCCGCGGCATGATTAGATTTAGCTTAAGAAATGGGCAGATTAAATGATAGTTTGAATTTGATGTTTACATTTTTAAATTAAAATTTCAGGAAATTTATAAAAGTACAGTACCGTATATATTTTAAGAGCATCAAAGTAATGGCTAAGAGAGCTGGATTGAATCTTGTGTTATCGTGACAAGAATTGACATGAATTTATGTTCTCAGTATACAATGCATCATAACAAATAAATTGTTATCTTACCTCAAGATCTGCCCCAGCAAGAATAGCACCTCGAAGATCACAGTTTTGGAGATTTGCATTTTTCAGTGTTGCCACTCTAAGATTCACCCCTGCCATATGACTACCTTCAAGATCAACATTTTTCATCAAAGCACCTGAAAATAATAATTAATAATGCCAATGGACATTGGAAAGAAATTTAAAACAAAGTTTATCAGTATACCAGTACCGTACTACAGATTTTGAACAACATCCTGGTACCGATTATTATCTAAAAACTGTGTGAGTTTTCATATTCTGATACTTATTCTTATTTCAAAAATGACTTCAAATATAGTTAAAACTATAGCACTTTTTAAAAATCCCTAGGCAGGGGTACCGTGCTATACAAGACCTTTGTAATACGGTAATAATAATAATAATAATTAACTTTAAAAATATCTTTCAAATTGTTCATAGTATTTCGAGACTCATCATTGGGATTTTGTGAAACAAAAATTTAAGTTTGATAATTCCTGTTCCCACAGTTCCAAAGGTCCACTTTGAAATATTCTGTGCATTAAATAATATTTATTTCAAAATTCTTGTTTTTGCACCCCTTTCCATGTGCTTGTCCTAACTAACCCTTTCATTGGACATAGTTCATACAATACACAATCCATGTTTTAAAAAAATGAGAGAATATTGGCTCCACCACATGCTAATCCAACAATCTTACCTTCCATGCTAGCACGGCTCCCAGCAGGATCCTCAAAGTAACAACCTCTCATGGATGTACCCTCTAAGTTTGCACACAACATCTTCACACCCATAAGATTAGCAGACTGAAAGTACAAATTATGCGTTACATATTTTTAAACCATATTTTTTCAAAATCCTATTGCCAATGTTGTTGTTTTTTCTTTCAAATAAAATGTGAGTTCACATCAAGCTAAACCCATTGTGATTGTGATAAGACATATCAGATCAAGCAAAACCCATTGTCATCAAACATATCACAATAAGTAAAACCCATTGCGATAAAACATATCAGTCACTGGAAATCTGTAAACATTTTTCATATACCCATTAATGTATGCTTTAACTTTCATTATTTTACAAGCAGATATCATATTTCTATCTAAAAAAAAAAAAACTTTTTTTAAAATTTGCATATTTTACTTTGAAAGGGAATTGTAATGAGAACTTACATCTATAAATGCTTTGCAAAGATCTGCCCTTTCAAAGTTACAGAAAGACAAGTTGGCACCAGAGAGATTTGCATTTTTCAGGATAGCATACTTGAAATTGATGTACCTCAAATCAAGTTTGGAAAGATTTGCACCAGAGAAATTCATTCCCTGCAAGAATTCGTAATGGGATATTTTACATCTTAAAATAAATATCGTAACCGTACAGAAAAACCTTTCCTTTACTGCACCATAGTTAATTGAATGCTTTAAAAAATTCTACTTTTTTGTTTTTTTAATCAAACATTTTTTTAAACATATTTCCTAAACTCTGCAGCTTTCCTAGGGTTAATTTAAAATCATCCGCAATAATCAACTGTTCAGAAACCTTGAAAAAAGAGTTCAAAATCAATACCGGTATCTATTTTTTCAAATATATTTTTTTTAAAAGCTGACCTGACACCTGAGTTCTTGATTAGTTGGAGTAGCTAATAATCTTAAAATCAGATCACGTCTTGTTATGGGTGTATTATCATCAGGGAGCTGCTCACGCTATAGAATGATAGTTAAATAAGTCTTGCATTTTAATTTTAATATTTAAGTTACCCGTAAGAGAAATTCACTTTTGAATGAATTAGAATATGCAAATAATCAAGGGATGTACAGATATTCTTAAAAACATTTGTGAATCTTTTGTTATTTATAAATTGCTTGTACCGGTACTTAATATTTCTGGGTCTCTGTGGCAAAGTTAATACTAATCTTGCTCAATAAAATTTAAGGAACATCAAAGCTAAAGTATATTAACTTAAACATCTGAAACATTTCTTGGCATTTTGAGTTGCCTAGAGCTTTATTTCTATCATATCACCAAACGTTGGGCATTTTAATAATCTAAGACTAACCTCAATCATTTCTTCCAATGTTTCGATTAAAGATGAAAGCCCAAAAAACTTTGCTTCTTCCAAAACCCCTGACAGAAATTTATGGAAGAAAAAAATAATTTAATGCTCACTGTTACATTTTTTTTTAAAAATCTAATCACTTGAGTTGCGTAACAAACATATATGTTAAATAAACATTTTATTAAAACTAGTAAGGTCATTAATTAAACAATATATAACAAGGAGAATTTTTAAAAATGTTATCTTTGCTGAGAATTATCACCTACTTTTAAAAAAAATGTAATAATAATATATCCCAATTTATTACCTTCAGGATTAACAAATTTATCTAAAATGAGTCTGCCATGTCTCAAGTAATTTAAAATGGGTTCAAAGTAAAGAGGACTGCGATCAATCAGATAAGCTCCAGATTCATCCATTCTGCTATACCATTCTATTTCTGAAATTAAACAAAATAAATAAAATCATGTTAAAAATTATTTTAATGCATTTTTAAAAGTGTACAAGTACAGTAGAAGTCCGATAATCCAGCACGTTCGGGACCGGCTCGGTGCCGGACTACCGAAAATTCCGGTCTATCGGGCGGTGCTCCTTCTTTTTAGTGTAGGCTTTGCGGTAAAACAAATGTACTTTGTTTTTTTAACTACATACCATACATAAATCGTAATTATAAGAACAATTAGGTTAATAATTAAACTACAAATACAGTATGCAAATACAACAAAGTTTATTTTACATTTCATATAATGTATGTACATTTACTGTAAAACATATTTCACTTAGATTTAAAAAAGTCACGAATGTCTTTTTGTTTTCTTGACTTTTGTCGTTTAGTATAAAATTTATTTCTAATGATATGGAAATCAATAATTTCTGAAGCACTGTAGCTAGTACTAGCCTCAACAAAAGAGATAAACTTATTTATTGATTCTGCAGCTTCTGCCCACCTGATTTTTTCCTTTTCTTCCGTTTCGGCATCTGAGTCACTTTCTTCAAGATTTTGAGTAGGCTGAGGGTTTACTACACTGTTGATAATGTCCTCATCGGTTAGTTCTTGTACTGCACTAAACCATTTGAACAATACACTATCTAGCTGTTCTAGTTTTGTTTTTTTTAATGTTTGTCTAGAAGCCAATTTTTCAGTTGTTACCGATTGAGAAGCAAACTTTATTAGTTCATCTTTTTGTTTTTTAATGTCATAAATAGTTGATGAGCCAAAATTAAACTCATTTATTAAAACATTTCTATTCTCACCTTTTTCCAGCCGTTTGATGATTTCTAGTTTCTGATTGAGAGTCAGTGTTACGTGTTTTCGTTTCTCTCCTTTTGAACTCGAAGGCTTAGGTTTTGAAAACATGGTCACTGTACAGTTAGAACGAAACTCACTTTGTTTATAAACAGTTTCAAAAGTTACGTACGTCACTACAGATGTACTGTATTACAGTAGAGAGTACTGAGACACAGTTTACTGCGATGTGAAAGGACACAAAACAACAACGCACAAAAAAATGGTGAAGACGCTTCGTGATTGATTAACTGTGCTGCACTGCACCTGTATTTGTTGTGACAGCTGAGACTAGCGGGCCGCTAATTGTTTCCGAACAATACCCAGCGCTTCCGGATGATCCCGAACTACCTCGAAAACTTCCGAATAGCTCTCGAGCGATTTTTATTTGCTTTAAAGACAGACTTTTGGAGAAAACCAACATTTTTACAATTTTCCGAAGCGATGCCGGACTATCGGGCATTCCGGACTGTTGGATGCCTGACTAATGGACTTCTACTGTACCTTATCAAAATAAAAAATTTAGAAAAGCAACTTAAATTAATACTGTCATTCATATTAGTACTTTCAAATGATGATGATGAAAAATAAAACTTGGAAAAAAAAAAAAAAGAAAGATAATTAATTAGATACCTTTATCTGTGCTGAACATTCTTGCCAACATGCTGTCTCCATCAAATCTTGTCAGAGTACCTCTGATTAAAAATAGATTATAAGCCATACTTTTTAATATAAAGTTTAAATAAATATTTATTAAGTTTACATAAATATTTAGTAACACGTATGATATGCTTGGTACCGGTACATTCGAGTAAAGACAAAGTCATATAATAAGTATCTTGCCTGGTGGTAGTGAAAAGTTTTCCTCCAACATTGAGGGTGACCCAGTCTGACTTTGCCACAGTAGCATCAGCTTGTTCAGAAATATGTGTTAATCCAGTATCAGAACTCAGTGCATTTGAAGTTCTTCCGACACTTAAAGATTGTGGGATCAGAACAGGCACATCTGGAAGTTTTTAAAATACAAATACTGTACGGTATCTGAGTTTTTACCGGTATCAATTAAAAATTTTAAGCTTTGGGGAATTTCTTTTAATAAGATCTAATTGGACATTGAACGAATAAATTAAATTGAGATTTCATTTAATTTTAAAATATTAAATATTTGCAAACAGTTGTCTAAGTAACGTAGTAAGAAATTGTTTTAGTTAATTCCATGGAACCGGTACTGAAGTAGCTTTCAGTAAAATAATTCCAATTTGCTTCCAGTATGGTATAAATGAAAAATGTCATTTTAATTTAACTATACAGGGTTTTGGGTCTTAAGTAAAGTCGGTAGACTGTAAACTAATATTAATGGCATTTATAAAAATATATTAAGCATAATAGTAATGGTAAAAATTAAAAATTCTGGAATTGTATCTGACATAACATGAAAAAGATATAGTATCTGAGTTAGCTTCTTATTTGTTGATTTCCTCTGAAATATGCTTTAAAGGAAATATGTTGTTTCGTATTTCAAACTAATTATCTACAGTGTTCACTTTTTTAAGGACAATCTTTAAAAACTACTTAGAAAGCACAATTTTAAAAAAAAATACAGACAAAATAATGTAAGTGACATACCCGTAACGTGACTTTGTAACTGAGTTAACGTGTCTGAATGCAAGCAATAAAAAATAGAACAACAATGCCATTAATGCCAATTCTTTTACTGAGTTACAAATACTTCACTGTAATAGTTAAATAAACTTTAACATACATAAATAAGTGTTTTATGCTTGTCCATCATGTGAAATTGACTGTGATCATGAAAATAGGCTGTCTATATTTATAAAATGTAAACAATAAAATTCAACAAAATATATATTAAAATGAGCAGACATGTTCTTAATTCAAGATGGCCACCAGGTCATGTGTCACACAAAATAAAGATTCAGGTACTATAAATTAATCCATATCAAGATGCATGAAATACATTTATATAGAACTAAATTTTATGAAATTTAATTTTTGGATGTTGTGTCCTCGTTTACATGGAATTCACCTTTAACCAAACACCTCCCAATACTGACCTCCACTAGGCACACACTGGCCTTACCTCTACAAGCAATTTATGTCTACTGTTTTAACAAAATCTAAAACAAATCTTAAATCCTACGACACTGTATGAACTTACCAGTCTATATCATTACTAACAGACAAAGCAAACCTCTTCTGATTGAACATTGGTAGCACAACCAATATCTCCAACTTTTAACAAATCTAGTGACAGCTCTCTGATTGAACACCTTCAGCACAATCATTATCTCCCACTTTTAAAAATCTACTGACAACTCACTCTCTCTCTATGACAGCTCTAATTAATGACCTCTCTAAACCTAAGAGAATGACAACTGATTGATTACACTAAACAATGACAAATGTCACCTAAACATAATTATACCGTAATAGTTATTTTTAATCCATACCAAGATCGTTTTCAACCCATCCTGTGAGCAAAATCCTTGGGAAAAACATGCTGTTCGTTTTTACTTCAAAAAGAGTAACACAGCCATCTGTGGTTACGGTAACTTTTATTTTACTGATAGTGCATAGGACATGAGGCATGTGTTTAACACTGCGATGTTATGAACTATTCCAGCCTCATCATTTGCATGCTATGCATCATCCTCTATTCATTTCTATTAACCTAGTGGCCCTGATAAAAACTAAATGCCAGCGGCCATTTGTAGAAACAGTTTATGAAAAAAAATATATTCCCAATATTTACACAAATATACTTACAAATAAATGGTTCTCCTTCTGATGCAAATAAAAGATCATCATCCCTAAATAAAAATAGACATTTATATACCCGCATATTGGTGAGAAAACTTATTTAAATTTAATTTATAAAAAAAGAATCTTAGGCTCAAAGGGCAGTGTTAAAGACATTCTGCAATGAACTTATTAGGATAAGAGTGAGTAAGAGTAAACATTAAATTTGACAATATTGTTAATGACTCCAAAAACTTTATAATAAATCAACATCTTTTTTTTTTATACCCGGTACCAGTACTTGTTAAGATTTCACTGGAAAAGCAGATTTAAAAAAAAAAGAAGTTAACATGTTAGGAAACATATATATATATAGGCCTTATATATATTCAGTTCATCAAAAGATTACTTGGCCTGCCTATTTAAAATGACATGTTATTTATCACAAATAATTTTTTATCAACATGGTTATTTTTAAAATTATATTCAGTGGAAGTAGCATAAGAGTTAATTTAACCAACAAAATAGATCATGTATTTTAAAAATTATTGCCTTTTTATAAATATGCATCATAACATAAAGATTTATTTGAGTGCTTAGGTTACCAGTACTTAAAATACCGCTAATTTTCTCATCCTACTGTAATGTATTTAAACTGTAAACTTTCCTTCCATTACTTTCAAAGGCAGGTTGGCCATATCATTGTGATATTTTGTTAGCAGTGCAGAAATTACTTTTTTAATATACATTTATAACATTTTAATACGGTATAATAATGCATAAAATTGTTAGCTGCAACACTACAGCAAGAGAATGTGGCACGGAAGTTCTTAAATTTTATACTCAAAAGACTTGCACACATATTTGATTAGTCAATATTTACTATCAGCAGAGTTACATTAAAGTATCATAAAATTCATTATAAATATGTCTGATGGATAAATAATTTTTCTTTTAAGGCAGGATGAAATTTGAATTTTAAAAAAACACCCTGACTACTCTGGATCTATCAGTGACATTACCTGATTATAGCAATGTCATCTATACATCCACCAAGATGATTATAAAGACAGGTTACAGTGCAACCAAGTTTTTCTCCAATATTTTCCATTAAATTTTCCATTGTATCTTTCACTGCCACAACCTTTAGAAAAAAAAAAGATTTTCATTTCCTTAACTTAAATTGTTACTTCAAACTAGCACTAGATAATAGCCTACATTTTAATATTTATGGATAAAGAATCACAGAACACATATAGCTACAGAATTTCAAAAATTATACAGTATGTGTAATGAGAAACAAACCTTTCCATTTGTAAGTGAGCCATTCCTGTAGACTGTAATTCGCATCATTCAGGTTTACTATAAATAGCTCAGCAGCTCACACAACACATATTAGTGCAAGACTTTAAACTTTAACTCACACATTATATACTTCTGGTGCTGTTCAGATAAAAATAATTTAATTACAGTGATAATTAACAGAAATCACAAAGATGGATTATTTCCAAGAGCATAAAGTAGCTTGATTAGACCCTCCCTTGCCTTAATTTAATTAAAATCTATGGTTCAGTTTATAATGTTGTGTTAATTTAATGAGCAATAAAATATAATTTTCGGCTATCCTCCAAAAGTCGGGTCCCAAATTATTTTGTATGAAAAAAATTGCAATGCACAGTGTGTATTGTTAGAAAACAGCAGAAATGTCAGTCATAGCTTTTGCAAATAACTGTCACTTTACAAACCAGTCAGTAAATACTAAATGTAATTGGCGCATAGCATTAATAGCAGCCGAAAACGTTCTGCTTGTGACTGTTGTGCCTTTGAAAGGCCCCCAAGTAGCTAGCAAACAGACCGCGACTAGTAACACTCTGATAGCGGAGTCTACATTTCGCTTGCATCCAAAGTCTTTTAATAGTTTCTGTGTGAATGTCCTCATCTACTGAATCGACAAATTCATGCGAGTGCACATTGACAGCGTGAGCATAAATCCAGTTGTTGAGCTCAGCGACATTTTGCTATCTTCACCAAGCGTCCATGACAATAGTTGTCCCTGGTAATACATGATCAGTGATAACGCACTTGAGTGTTAGTGCATCTCGACGGCCAACAACCTCCATCAAACATCGGCCGCTACCACGTTCAACCAAGCCAACAACCAACTTACCAACGCTTTGCTGTCCACGGTGATATTTTCTATGGAAAAAGTCACTCTCATCCATCTCAACGAAAACAGACTGGCTGTTTGCATCGAAGCCTCCCAGCAGTTGATTGGTTGTCAGCATCCATTGACAGCATTCCTGATGAAGATAGTTGTTACAGTTGAGGATAGTGTCCCAGCTAACCAGACTCTTTAACAACATAACGTGTTTACACTTGACTTCATAAGCCCAATAATACATGATCATATCTATTTTTTCAGTTTTTATATCGCAGTTGGCAAAGAATGACCCGGTTCTAACACAACTGTGGGTGTGGCATGGGCAACAACGCCACGAAAAACTGTTGTTGCTTGCATTGGGCGCCTGCATGTTCCACAATTAAAGTTGTTTCTGATCAAGTGGTGTCAGGCCAGCCACTACAACCATCACACTTGTTTGACATTAAAGCATCAATTCCGCCCAGTTGTGCAGCTGGCAAAATAACCGAACTAATGCTTATCGGTGCGGCTGGTCTACCTGCCATAATTTCGCAAATTTATTGAAATTACGCAAACATAAATTTCAAAACAAAATGATGCCTAAGACTTTTAAGTAAAGAGTTATCATTGGAAATAATTTGGGACCAGACTTCGGAGGATTGCCTAAATTTCTTCCAATATTATTTTAAAGTCACTCCAAATTTGTTTAACCCTTTTTATGTCTTTGACTTTACTGTTACTAAACCCCTTGCTCTAAGTAATGAATTTTTTTATCAGAGTAAAGATAAAGAAGATGGTTCTTTGTAACATTTGGCTTATTTGCTCCACACATTGCCATTTTTAGTTTCTGAAGAGGCCATAACCTATCATCTTGTTAGTGAAGGGTTGTTTTTTTTATCTGAACACCTTTCTATTTTCTATTTCTATCTTTCAGAGGTGTTCACTGAAACTGTTGTTTTAGATTAAATGAAATCTATTTTTTATAGTCTAATAGTACAGTAATAGACATTCTTATAGTAATCCGGTCGAAGCCAAAAGGCTTATAACTTATAACATATTATTATTATGGTAACAGTAGCGCCTCAAACTAAATATTGGTAATATCTTAAATATTATTCTAAAAGTCTACTTAAACCCACTTAAGATATTTATTATTTAAGAATGCTTTATAAAATAAAATATAATAGCCTATATTATAAGTGTAGACTAGCACTAGAGTATGGTATAGGCCTAATATGAATATGCGTGTGACTACAAAATCACAGAAATACTATAGCCCTACTATTAGGCTGTAAGATAGTGCTTTCCAAACTTTTTATGTTAATAGTTAATAGTTTGCAACACCCTTTTTAGACATTCAGTAAGTCATTTTTACCAGTAGCCTATAACCAGAGATTAAACTAAACCAGTTATCTATATGTTTGCCAGTGTCAATGAAAAAATAAATCAATTAATTAATGATTCTACATTTTGGGCTTTCAATTAACTTTTCTAAAACAAAGGGCTGGTTTTTAAAAAATACACATTATTGGGGTGTACTGATAGCAAGAGAATAAGAGATTTAAGTTTTATATGGGAACATGGGGCATCCACTTTTATAATTATTTACTGGTGTGTACAGTTTACAGACAGGTCATAAGAGAACAATAAACATCAAAATCAAAATGATGAAGAATTAGCAAGCCAAAAATCACATTTTAGCACCCTCAACTGTTTCGGAATAATGAATAATTTTCTATATTTTATTCAGTCCTTTTCCATTTCTAAACTATGCCTATAATTATTGCCTCCCATTTTTCATCATTCAGACTTAGATGACTTTTAGTCAGAATAATGATAATAATAATAATTAATAATACACAGCTACTCAGTTTAATACAGTTTACAGTATAATCAAAGGCTAAGCCTACATTTGAATGTATTTTGATCAGGGCTGGATTAACCAAAAGGCAAACAAGGCACATGCCTAGGGTACCAAGCATTTGGGGGACACCACAAGTCCTCAAGAAAAATGTGTATATCGTCCCGGTAGAGTAATTGCATGGCGTAAGCAAATCACAAATTTAATATTGAAAGGATGCCTTGTGAATGAAAAGCTGGTAAAGTACTTTCCTATACCAGATGGGAAGCATATGCTGTTGCAACTGAAGCCATTCTAAAGTCTCATCCTCAGATTATATATGCGTTAAAATATTTACAAGAAGACCAGTCACAGAAGGGGGGCACCAGAAGAGAAGCAGAAAACATTGCAAAGAAGATGCAAGAATTAGAATTTGCTTTCATGGTTGTCTTTTGGGAAGAAGTGTTACAACATTTTCACAGGGTCAATCAAGCTCTACAAAATGAGCATGTGAACTTGAAAACATGCTGATTTGTATTCTTCACTAGCAGATCACTTGCATGAATCTAGGAATGAATTTGAAAGATTTGAAGAAGCTGCAAAAGAAATAACACCAGGTGTGGATTAAGTCAACTTTGACCCGTAATCGTAAATGAAAGACAGGGGTTATTGGTATCTCAGAATGCCAGAGACAATTTCGTATATCTGCTTTCTACACCATTGTTGACAAACTTGAGACAGAAATGAGTAGACGAGGACAGGTATATAATGATCCAGCAGTTCGATTTTCTTGTTTGGTTGATGTACCACAAACATATCAGTGTTGTGAAGGACTAATAAATGCGTAGCCTGAAGATCTGAACAATAATTTATATACTAAACTACAACAGTTCCACTCATATATTCGCCACAAGTTTCGTGCATCAAAATCTGAGAACAACACATTCAGTCATGCAGAACTCTACAAAGTAATAGTTAGAGACAACATCGAGTGTGCTTTTCCAAATGTAGAAATCGCCTTGCGCATATTTTTAACATTAATGGTTACGAACTGTTCAACTGAGCGCTCTTTTTCTCAGTTGAAACTTACAAAAAATCCAAGTAGATCGACAATGAAACAAGAAAGGCTTGATTCTTTATCTTCGCTGATGATTTAGGCAGACTTGTTGCGCAAAATTAACTTTGATGATGTACTCAAAAACTTTGCCAGACGTAAATCTAGAAAAAAACAACTTTAAAATGTAAATGTGTGCTCTCTCTGACTTTCTTATCTATCAAAAAACTTACAGTATTTTTGTCTACTATTATTACAAAATTAATTAACGATTAATTTTAATACAGAAATACCTTATTGTAGGTTTTATATGAGTGATAGTAGTACAAACATGTATTTACATTTCACAACTATTTTTCTTTGTTAGTTTTTTTTGCATAATATTGAACATACCAACAGTCAGTGGATGATCGGGGGCCCGGGGCAGTAAGGGGCACCCATGTGGGTTTATGCCTAGGGCACCAAGATGGCTTAATATGGCCCTGATTTTGATCATTGATATATTAATAAATATTATAATATATAATTATATTGGTCACTCATAGTCATTGACGTTGTTGACTAAGTCTAAGTCAAGTGTCAAACTTACTAAGTTACAGTCAAGTGTCTATTGCGTCTACTCTAACTAAGAAGACTAACTTATTCTGTTACTGTTATAAGTTATAGACTATATTACTATATTATACTAAATTATAGGCATAGACTTTATTTACTAGTTACTTTAACTTTAACTATTTAATTTAGTCTTCTGTTTACTTTCATTTACTTTTACCTCTTTACTCTTTAGTCTTTAGTTAGTTCAAACAGAAAATCATAGATAGGCATATGCGAATTAATAAAAAGTTTATGATTGTTGTATCGTCAGCTCTCTACATTTTGATTAGCCTTCAATGTTTTAATAGACGAAAACAAGAACATCTATCATTTTTATTTTATTAAGTCTAAGCCTTACTAAACTTTTAAAAAAGGATTATTTTAGCCTATTTTATATTTATTTTCTATTTTTAACTCCACCAAAGAAAGCTCTGTTGCAATTTTTAAAAACTTATTTAAAATAACGAAATAATATTTTATTTAAAAAAAAAAACAACTTCAATTTTAGTCCAAGATCAAGATCCAAGTCTTATAAACCCCTCAATGGTTTTTCCGTATTTTTTATCATTAGTGTATAAATATTCAGTTGTTATTTAAGTTTGTGTGTGACTAAATTACACAGTGTTGGGGATGGGGCTTATGCAATGAGATTTGGAGGTTTCTCTCCGAATATTCCTATTCAACCGGAAGTAATTCCTCCTCTGATGCAAGCGCGACTTGACCTTGCAGTTAATGCTGTTATATATCCACACGTGCAGAGCTTTCAATAGAGGACAGTCAACTGATTGAAGATCTAACTCTAAAAATGCCTTCTGTGACGAAGAATGTGAGTATCTTAGGCAATAATACGTATTCCCGACGTTTTTTTAAAGAAACAGACGCGTGAGTTCAAAGAATTTAAGAACTTCCTTCAGCTTCGAAAAAAATAGGAAAGTAGGCTATCCCACGGCCACACTCCACGCCGCACTAAAAAATTTGAAATTGTCATCTGCCATTCACTATTAGTATTTTAGCCAGAGTAATATAATAGTCTAAATAGCCAACAGCTTATTCACATTTCATTTATCGAACATGATCACTCACGAGCCTAACTGATGATGAAACATAAAACTAAAACGTATGATACTATCGGATGGGATGATATTGATGCGTAATAGATTCCAACTGAAACTCTTGCACTCTTACTCTCACTTGTACTCTTAGATAAGTATACATTATGATTATACAAATATCAAATTTGTAGAAGTAGACTTACTGTAACTTAGCCTACTTATTTCAATTTATTTATTTCTGAATTTCATCAGTCATAATTCTAAGACAAAACTTGAACATTGAATGCACTATCACTATAGACTATAGTAGCTACTTTGACTTTGACACAAAATTTAAATATTGTCTGATTGCCATGAATCATACATCATTTTAATGGTCTAGCTATAACCTTTATAACAACACCAATTTCATCTTTCTATCTTTTATAGAAGTGGAGTTATGATTTTTTGTGTGATTTTTTACAACCCCCTTCTTTATCTTTGTGTAGATACTTTGGTCAAAAATGTAAACATTTTTAAAAATAAACCAATGGCACAGTTGAATAGAGCTAATTTTAAACATAATTATAACACCAAAATCATATTTTTAGCTGTTGTAGTTTTAAAGTTATGAATTTTTAAAGTACGACTTGGTTTGTCATTTTTTAACATAGACTGCATCTCCACATTCTGTGACCTCATTCCACTGATCGCGTCATGCGCAATGACTATATAGTTTATATAAGGCAATGCATTCCCTTATCACTAAAATACTGTTTAGGGTCGACTTATTTTAAACTTTCAACTTTGGCACATGAATAATTAATAAAAGCTTTCCCTGACCAATGGTTTAATAGCTTTTGCACACGGCAAACTCTTATGAATGAAACTCTGAGATAGTACTACGACGTAGCCGTTATGCAAGTGGCTGTGAATGGTTGCCAATGACAACGTGTTGCACAGGGAAAATTCTGATCATTTATATTATGGACTCTGCAGGGTTTTTAAAGCTCAAATTTAAAAATTTCCAGTTTAAATGTCTTCAAAATGCATTCTGAAACACAAAATATAAAATATTTTGATGTATATAGTGGTAATAATTAAATATTTCCTAAGTATCGGCAACTTCCGCCATTAAAAAGGGGGCGTGGCCCACGCCATGTCGAAATTAGGCTGAGCCACCTTATGGTGATATGGGTCACTGTGACAAGTGTAACAAACGTGAGACACGACCTACATCAATGAAACTTGGCACAGATATAGATCAATATCTAATGCTCATACAGATTTAATAAAAAAGGACCTTATCTTATTATTTCACAAAAAATTTTGTATGCGAAGATGCCTTATATATACCAAAGATTTTCAAAATAAAGGTCGATTGAAAAAAGCAAAATAGCTGGCTAGAAATGTAGGCCAAGATGTCTTCCAAATTATAAGGCCGGAAACGGAACTCAAATATATGTGGAAAGAACTAATTTAATAATAAATAGACACACACATCGGAAAATTAAAAACTCGGATTTTTCGGCGCCGACGCCCATTTCCGATACAAAAAAAATAGTAGTCTCCCTTCTTTCATCGAAGTATCTACTTTGTGTTTAACCGAAAAAACTTGTGACCCACTTTCCAAATTTCTGCCTTATTTTGCCCCAAACTTTTTTATTTTAAAAGATAATGCAACCAAATTTTCAGGAGGCATTCTCAATGCAGTATACAACAAAATAAACAACAAAACTTTTATATAACATGAAGACTTTTATTTTTTATATATATATTTGAGAGTATGTTAAGAAAAACATAAGCAGAAAAGTAGGAAAAATTAACATTTGTAAAGGAAAAAACAAAAAAATAACATGTTTATTGTATTTTAATGAATAATGTGCTTACATTTTAAACCAATTCTTATATTTATGAAAGGTAAGTAGAAGTCTTTTTTGTTACAATGAATTTGAATGCATAAGATTATAAACAAAAACTACTTACATCACCAATAAGACTAAAAGGAGCATATCAGTACCGGGGTATGTGATTAAATTAAGGTAATGGGGATGTTATGCCTGTCATTTTTATATTTAGACTGCTCTTCAAACTGCTTGGTCTTGTTGATAAATCCATGATCTCTCTTTCATATACTTTGTCTTTGTCCAAACGTGCTTACTTGTCAATGGAAGGACTTCTTTAATAGAAAATTAAAATTTATTTTCTCCGATGTCTGAATGAAACCAAGAAATAACAGCTAATCATATCCTGAATCTACATAATTTCTTCTTTTTAATATTATTCAATTTTTTTGTTTGGTAAAACTAATTTCTTTTAGTTTTATTTTATTAGAAATATTATATATTTGCCTATGTAAACTGTCTTTGAGCCTTAAGAATAATTACTAAGTTAACTAAGACTTGGTTAACTTAATGATATTTGTTTATTTGATGTCTTTAATTTATAATTAAATGCTTTATTAATGTTTTTAAAATACTAACTTAAATTAGGCCTGTAACTGTATGAGTAAATGCAGTTGTATTAATGGAATTGAATAGTATTTTAGTTTATTAGTAATAATACATTTACATGGGTATCAGTATTAATTAATATTATTAGGCTTAGGCCTAGGCCTATTACTATTAAAATATACACTATAATATCATATATTCTCTTATAGGAGTAATGTCACTAATTAGAGAATAGCATTTATTATTAAGATAATTTAACTATTATTGATTCAATAAAGAAGATCGGATAAAATGTTTAGGCCTTCTCTCATAAAATTTCTAAACTTACTTACATTATTGTATAATAGTTTATGTAAATCAAGGGACAAAACTGGTCCGAAATTCAACAGACTACACAAACTAAAATTAATTAAAAAAATCTTTGATTTACTGGTATGTAATAATTTCTTAAAATATAGTAAAACTGTTTCCCATCAATTAATTGATAAGTGTTCCACGAATTTTTGAAGATGAACATTAATAGTCATCTTTTTCATATTAAAATATTAATGGCGAGAGCCATTTCCGACAACCCAATTTTTTTATTTAAGGGGGGATAACTGGTGAAAAACTCGATTTTCCAAAACTGCGGGGTCTCTAACTTTTTTCAGCGATCACTATTATTAACGAAATAAAGTTATTCCATTTCGTGAATATATGAAGCAGTAGCGCAGTAAAGTTGAAAGTGTTGGGCGATTTTACATTAAAAAGTAATAAGCTATTTAAGTACATACCCGTACATAATAGTAAATAAGTTGCCAGTACAAAGTCCAACCTGCGGGCAAAATGGTGTCAAATGTTTTGAAAAAATATGCGCTCACGTCACTGATGAGGAACGCAATTATTTAATAAACAAAGGTGACGTAGTGTGCAATTTTCCAAAGATACCGTGTAGCTGTACGCCATATTGTAGAACAAGTTTTATCGACATTTTTGGACATGCGCAGATCGGTGCGTCGACTAGTTTTATAGTGCCTAACTATAGATAGTTTGTAAACTTACTTCTTCAGTTTAACTAAAAATAAATTACCACCAATGACACTCGAATAGCATTTTTTCTAAAGGGACCCAGGTCTGAAAGCAGCAATTTGGACCCGGGTCCCTTTGACTTAAACTGAAGAAGTAAGTTTAAAAACATATATTCTATTCTATTCAATTATCTTTCATTTGATACCAAGTTTTGTCTTGCAAACCCAACAATAACATTATAAATATTTTTTTAAATAAAATCAACATCTCACTCTTCTCCGGGTCCGAATAGCCTCTTCATAGCTCAAACTGCAACCTGGGTTGCTTTTTAGTTTTGGTACCACTTAACGACCTTACTCCTTACAGTGCCTTGCCAGAGAGAACTTAGTTAAACAGCATTAGTTGCTAATGATAAGTGAGTTTACAAACTAACAAACCAATCAATTTTATGGTAAATTTGGAGAGATGGCACCATGGCCGCCATCTTGGTTGCCGCGGCCCCCAAACTTATGTCCTAAATGTATCCCTAAACTTAAAAGTCTTACTAATTACTGTTAGTTAGGCATAGAACTAGTCATGTTGGAGCTTGTTTAATTCTTGAATGAGACAATTGGCTGCAGTCTTAGACTTAATGTGATTCAAACTGACAAAATTCAACAAGTGAATGTGAGACCTATACCCAGAAGTCAAGACTCGAGTAGGCCTGAACCTAATTACAATTGTTAATGTGAGTGACCATCATGCTATGTAGGCCATGATAATGATGCAATTTTTTAATACTGTGACCTCATACTAACATTACAGCTCTTAAGACAAATTTCCCTTACTTGTGGCATTTGTGGACATTTGGTTTGCAATTGTCTGATTTGTACATTGAAACATTGGCTTACTTAGTCATTGATGAGTTCGAGTGTGTATGACTAGCCGATTGCCATGAATGATAATCATTTTATAAAAACACCCATTTTTGTCTTTCTATCTTTTATAGAAGTTGAGATTTTTTTTATGCCCCGCATATAATTATAATATATATATTTTACCCCCAAAACATATGAGACATTCCTAATCTAATAAACAACACAAAGAACAACAAAACTTTTACATTACATCAATACTTTTTATTTTGGATAATTTTCTTTGCAGGTATGTTTAAAAAATCATGTACAGAAAAATTATTTATAAAGGCAAAAACAAAAGAATAACATGTTCATTGTATTTTAATGAAATATTATTCAGTTATATTTAAAATAAATTCTTATACTTATAAAAAGTAAGTTAAAGTCTTTTTTAAATGTTAAATTGAATGCATGAACTTATAAATACGACTAAAATCTCTGAAAGGACAAAACTAATATGAGCACACCAGTGCCGGTATGAGATAAAATTTTAAAGGGTAAAGGGGGTGTTCTGCCTGTCATTTTCTATGTAGACAGCTTGATCTTGTTGATGAATCCCACAATATCTCTGTCGTAAATATTGTCTTTGCCATCAACATCCAAACGTGCCTCTTAGTCGATGGACGGAATTCCACACAGTTCAAGAGAAAATCGTACTCTGTACCTGAAAGAAGCATAGCCATAACACTTTTTTATCAATATAATTATAATCCTGAACGTACACACTATCTAAATTTCTTTTTAATACTATTCAATATTTGAGGTTATTAAAAAATGATTTTTGTGTCGTGTTAACTGTTTTACTACGTCTGTAAAAACACAGCATCAGAATATTTTATTAAATTAACAATTAATTAACATTTAGAATTTAATACCTTATTAAATTTTTAAAATGCAGATTTTAATTAGGCTTTTATCATTGTAAGAATATTAGTAATTAGGCTTTTATGATCTTATGCCTATAAATGGACTATAATAATAATGTTTATTGTTATAATTTATAAGTAGGCCTAATTTAGTAATATAATCCCATATGATTAGGCATTAATTAGAGAATAACTATTATTATTATTGATACAATTAACTGATTTTATAAAGAGTACCAATAAAATTTGTAGATCCACACACAATTACGCTTAAATTCATAATTGACAGTGATAATAGCAATTTCCAACATCTCAATAGAAAAATAATTAACTTTTAATATGACGACATTTTCGTCCCCACCCCAAGCAGCTTGAGAAGCGCTTAACTTTTTGGGGATTATTTGAAATTTAATTACATAATAATGTTTAAGCTTGTAAATTGAGTGAGTTTCATTTTATCTAGATCTCATTAGATTTTTTTTTACTAACTAAGGAGTATATTATGATATATGTTTACCGAATCGCAATGATAATCCTGTCCGTGTTACCGAAAATAATTTGTTGCGAAAATTTCCTAGAATCACCAGAACACAAAAACTGATATGTCACTGATAAGGAAAGCAATTGTTTAATAAAAAAAAAAAAAAGGTGACTAGTATGCAATTTTCCAAAAATACTGTGTAGCCGTTCACCATATTGTAGAACAAGTTTTTTTTTCAACATTTTTGGATATGTGCAGACCACATGCGTGAGTGGGTATTGAGGTGCCAAGTATCACGTCTTTGACTAACATGCAGTTTATAATTATTAATAATATGTGGCAGGTTATTTGTACCTCACATTGTTTTAACATTTATTATCTAGGCATATGCTAGGCACTTAAAGGTAAAATAGGCTATATAGTTATAGTACATATCGCATATAGGAATAATGAGCCTATTAATTAATAATTATAGGCCATTATTATTATGGAATTCATTAGGCTCTATATGAAATTCTAAATCGTACAAAAAAGTTATTAATTCCTTAAATAACATCCGTCAATAAGATCAGAGCACTCGTAACTTGGGATAACTTTTCTTCTTTTTTTTTTTCCAGTTATGCATTCTAAAAATTTCTATTCCAACTATTCTGCACGGCTTGGTTAGATTGACATTGAAATTATATGATTGTATCTGTAAACAGTTTTTTTTTTTTAAATTAATTTGTTTTGTGCATAGACCAAGCTATGCTTATGGCAGGTCCATTAATTTAGGTCCTGGGACAATATTTAAAAATGAAGTTTTTTTCTTTTTTTTTTTACAGTTATGCATTCTAAAAATTTCTATTCCAACTATTCTGCACGGCTTGGTTAGATTGACATTGAAATTATATGATTGTATCTGTAAACAGTTTTTTTTTTTTAAATTAATCTGTTTTGTGCATAGACCAAGCTATGCTTATGGCAGGTCCATTAATCTAGGTCCTGGGACAATATTTAAAAATGAAGTTGCATCTTAGAGGTCTCGTTATTAAGATAAGGTTTGGTAAAAATTATTTGATTAATAAAAAAAAATTGTTGTAGGTCATTACTAAAAAGAGAGTAATTATTTTGGGATAACTCATTTAATTAATTAAGAAAATTAATTTCCAAGTGACTAAATAAAAACTGAGCAGAGCTGCCACTCCTTGATCACATCCGAACTGTTAAAACTCTTACAATTGTGGCATACAATGTACGATTTTGTGGTGTCTTTCGAGTGTACGCCAAGACCTGTCAGAACTACAATTACTACAATTTTAAGAGACAGGCTTGAAAATATATAAATTGCATTTTCTTTCTACACCCATCTGCGAATGGATCCACTTATAGGATTTGTAATGGACCATCTATAATTATATTAGTTTGCCCTGAGAGGGGAATGGAGTGTTGTTGATTTAGGAGATTTCGTGTACAAACATTAGGTCAAAAAAATTAACACCTCCATCTTTTTGTAATGGGGGTTGGGGGGTTTCCTCTGTAGAAGGTATGTACGCTATTCAAAAATTCTACAGTAATCATCCTAAAAGTCAGAGTGTCATAGTCATATCTCGTATACAGTAAAAGTATCACAGATTGTTTTGTAAGAATTATCTGCATAATGTTGCAATGTATTTTCAAAATGAACTGGCTAGATATACTCAGAAAGTACTAAAAAGTAGAAGAATTACAGTAATGTTCAGTCCACCTTATTTTTTTTTTTTCCCGGCGCCTATGCCAAATGCAGGTTTTCACCAGCCTACTTGTGTTAAAATATATATCAAGTACACTTCAAAAAAGTTAAATGAAGGGTTGGTTTAAAATAATTATACGTCTGTTGGTCAGTAACCGCCATAGAGTAACTGCAAACAGTAGTAAAGTGGTTTACTGATAGTACTACAACCAAAGGATGTCACATTGGATTAAAAGTGGAAATAAAGTTGTATAATATTGTGCAACGCCTCTGAGGAAGCCGCATTAACCCATATAGAAAAATATGCACCCTTGCTGATGCGGACCAGTAATATGTCTTTGTGAAGTAATTGGGATTTTATAGCTTAATTCACTCGTAAGTGCCTTTCTTAAGACGATTTTGGCACCTATTGTTCTTCTTTCCCCCATTCTCATGACCCTGTCCAAGGACAAGCACCTAGGGCGATGCTGCTTATGTTCTGGGTACCACTGTACGCGCAAAATTGCTCGCGCAAAATTGCTAGCGGTGAAAACTGTCACATTTTGTTTACTTTAATTATATAAAGATTATTTGATTTTTCAATTTTTTTTGTTTCAGGGAAGGGGGGATGCATCAAAAAATTACCCTTGCAACAGAAGGAACGGGGGTGGGAGAGAATTTGACTTAATTTAGCGTACAAACTATATAGATGGCCCTTCCTCGCAGTTTTTTGCTGTATGATGTAATTTTATGTCATAGTTATTTCAAACAGCTGCTAGAAAATAGAGATTGCATTCTCAACTGTTCCGCAGCAATATTAGATTTTCAACATATATTATAGGATCTGAGGAAATCTATTTTTAGAATGCATAAAATATCTATAAGATTTTTTAACCCAACACACACACCACACGCCACCCCAACCCCCCCACCCCCCCCCCTTTTACAGCTTTTTATCTGAGTTGGAACCATGTAAAAGTTCACCAGTAACTTTATTTTACCAGTGTCGGAAAGGGATAATTTGATATGCGCGTTCACCTAAACATTAATTTATATCTATAGCAGATTGTTAAAAACTTTTCTTCCTTAATAGGTTCGTTGTCTAGGGGTTTATTATATACACTTCACAACTATAATTCTTGTATGAAATATCTTTATTAATCAAACTAAATCCTCAACTGCCATTACCGTAAGAACAACACTCCACAACCATCTACCATACTAATACGTCATATCCTTTTCCACACAATAGTCACAAGATACCAAGAATAATGAATAAAACAACACACATAATCTCAAACCAACACGCAATCACACAATACACTCAAGTCCCTAACACAGATACACGTCTGCAAAACAAAGTGAACAAAAATAGCAATATAATCGTTGGTCATCTACTTTTAGAAATTACCCTTTTTATGCCATCTTAACTCGATATCACTAGAAAAGTGTTGTGAGTAGTTATTGTGTACATTATTTATACTATGTTTACTTCTTTACTATTAAGATACTGTATTTTATGATATTGTACGATTAAAGGAGTAAAAGGGATAACAGGTCTGCACCAGCTATTCATTTAACCTTTGTTGTACAATAATTTATGACAATTCTGTTGACACTGTTTCAAAAACAAAATTGTTTTTAAAACATTTGTTGATTATTTCAAATTGGGTCAAATATATTTGTTTTATTAGTTAAAATATTAAATATAAAAATGTGTACTTCATATGGGCTGTGAAAACGGTCCTAGGTTATGCCTGAATGAATCTGCCTGGTTTGTAATCTTGTTATTTTTCTTGTTTTATAGGTAATTATTTTTCACGGTGCTTTTAGAAGATGCATGATTCCCAAACGATTCAAGTGAGTGTTTACCTACTTTTGATATATAACTGTGAATAATTTTCAGTTTGGTCACTGCAATGAATGTGCATTTTATAACATTTGAGAAATAAAAGCTTTTACTCCCTGCTAAGTGTGTTGTCTAATCCATCCATCCCTGTGGTGCTACAGCCCATGTAGGGCTTTGGCCTGCCTCACTACTTTCTTCCACTCAGACCTAACTAATGCCTTCCTTTTCCATGGACTTTCAGCTGATGTAGATATTTTTTCACATCATCTATCCACCTAAGCCTAGGTCTGCCTTTGAGCCTTCTTCCTCTGGGGTATTGGTGATGTAGCCTCTTCGTACCTCTGTCATTTGGCATTCTCTCTAGGTGTCCTGCCCAGCGTAGCCTGCCTCTTTTTTATTTCTGCCACTATCGTGGGATCCTGATATAGACTGTATAATTCCTGGTTGGTTCGTATTCTCCATCCATATTCATCCTTTGTTGGCCCATATATTTTCCTGAGAAATTTCCTCTCCCATGTGTTTCATAGGTTTTTTGCTGTTTTTGTTAGGGTCCAAGTTTCACTTGCATATGTTACAACTGGTCTGATCAAAGTTTTATAAATAGTTTATTTGTTTCTCTTGTAATGTTTATACTTTTGAGTATTTTTTGACTACTGAAGTATGCCCTGTTTCCGGCTGATATTCTTTATATTATTTCTGTTGGTAATTTGTTTCTTTCATTTAACAAGGATCCTTGGTATTTGAATTGATTTACTTTTTCAAAAGTTTGGTTTCTAATTTTAATTGTTTCATCTGTTTGTTCCTCTCTTATCATGGACATGTATTTTGTTTTTTGGTTGTTAACTTCTAGCCCTGTTTGTAAAGATGCGTCTTCTAATTCAATAAAGGATTTTGATGTCTTTTATACTTTTCCCTAGAAGTGCTATGTCATCAGCATATGCAAGACACTGAAGTGGTTGGTTGTAGAGTGTGCCCGTTGGTTGTGGGTCTTGTCCTCGAGTGTCAATGTGTGTTTCTAATAACTCTCTCTAATGTTAGGTTAAAGAGCATACAAGACAGTGAGTCTCCCTGTCTTAGGCCTCGTCTGATATGGGATTCCCTTGAATATTCTCCTTGAATCTTGATTTTGCTTTTTGAGTTGTTTAGTGTTACATGTATTAGCCTTGTCAGTTTGTCGAGTATCCCAAACTCCTGCAGAGTCTCATATAAATAGTTTCTTTTGATGCTGTCGTAGGCCATTTTATAGTCTACATAGAGTTGATGTACTGGTATATTAAATTCATAGCATTTCTCTAATAGGCATCTGATGGTGAAAATCTGATTAGTGTTGATCTGTTAGGCCTGAATCCACATTGGTAATCACCTAGTATTTCTTCAGTGTAAGGTTGTAGTCTTTTTGCAATAAGCTTTGTCAGTATTTTGTATGTAACTGTGTTGTCTAATAGCTCATATTTTATTCCATTTTATTTTTTATTTTTCCTTTGCAATTGGCAGATCAGACAAAGTCAAAGGACATGTCATAGGTATAGATTTGGGAACTACCAACAGCTGTGTGGCCGTTATGGAAGGCAAACAACCTAAAGTCCTTGAAAATTCTGAAGGTTCCAGGACAACACCTTCAGTAGTAGCCTTTACAAAAGATGGGGAGAGACTTGTTGGCATGCCTGCCAAGCGACAAGCTGTTACCAATGCACAAAATACTCTTCATGCTACTAAGCGACTAATTGGTCGTAGATTTGATGATGCTGAAGTTCAGAAAGACTTGTATGATTTATTTTAATACATTTGTGTATTTAAGCTTGAATTACATTTGTAAATTTAAAAAATTATTTTTTAAAAAGAAAAAGTAACATATTTTTTAAGTTCCTTAAAGTAATTGTTGGCAAAGTGATGTTAAAAATTCTAATTTTTCAATTTTCTTAAATTATTACAGAAAAAATGTTCCATACAAAATAGTTAAGGCATCTAATGGAGATGCTTGGTTGGAGGCTCAAGGAAAACTTTATTCACCAAGTCAGATTGGAGCTTTTGTATTAACAAAAATGAAGGAAACAGCAGGTTCTTAAATTAATGCATTTTAATTTACTTATGGATTTTAATCTAAATCAATTCAGCTAAATGAAATAAGTTGTTTTTTTATTCTAATTTTATAATTTTTTTTTTTTTTTTGCTTTATAATATTATTTAATAGTAAAGTATTCCTTTTCAAGTGGGTCACATAATTATATTTTTTTCACTTTCTACTGATTAATTCAATGCTTTTTTATTTACAAAAACAACAGAAAGTTATCTTGGAACTAAAGTTAAAAATGCTGTAGTCACTGTTCCAGCCTACTTCAATGATTCTCAGAGACAGGTACAATTTTATTTCAAAACATCTACATTTTAAATATTGTCTTTATTGCTTAAAATCATGATTTTTTTTTTATTTTGTCAACTTGAAAGTGAGATCATTATAGCTTTATACAATTTTTTTTTTAATAGTTGAAAATTCTACAGAAAATTGCACTAACATCTTTTTAATCTGCAATACAGGCAACAAAAGATGCTGGTCAAATTGCTGGGTTGAATGTTTTGCGTGTGATCAATGAGCCAACAGCAGCAGCCCTTGCCTATGGAATGGATAAAACTGATGATAAAGTGTATGTGCATATTACATAATCACAAAATTATCCACAAACTGCTCAAAAACCTTTTTACTTTTGCCAAGGTTTATGCTTGTATCAGTTCAAAAACAATGTAAAAAATCAGACCCTATCTCTTGCCAGGAAATAAATTAGTATATTGTGTGCAGATTTTTAAGGATATCATTTTGAAAATTTCTGCTTTAAATTATTATTAAACTATTTTTTTCTATAATATTGTAGGATTGCTGTTTATGATCTGGGTGGAGGAACATTTGATATTTCAATTCTGGAAATCCAAAAAGGCGTCTTTGAGGTCAAATCAACTAATGGTGACACATTCCTAGGAGGGGAAGATTTTGACAATGCTTTAGTCAATTTCTTGACAGCAGAATTTAAGAAAGAGGTACTATTTTGATGTTTTAAAAGTGATTTGTAAAACATGAAATAAATATTTTTGAGCACAGCTAACTATTTGTAGTTATATTAAGTTTAACACTTCCCACTTAACTTTACAGCAAGGAATTGATATTACAAAGGACTCTATGGCAATGCAGAGATTAAGAGAAGCAGCCGAAAAAGCAAAGTGTGAGCTTTCTTCCTCCATGCAGGTAAATGATACACTAAATTACTAAATTATATAAAACCATGCAGTGATGCTTATTTTTCGTCATCAGTATTGCTCACGGTAAAGTGGTGACATATTTTGTCTGAGCATGGGTTCGGAAAAAAATTATTTGATTTAACTTCAACTCATTTAAGTTCACATGATATGTAATTAATATTAGCAGGTGTCAGTGTCTTGGTATGAAATATTTTTCGAAGTTTAACATAGTTATTGCCTACCCCTTACAGATTCCCACCATTAAAGCATACAATATTACCTTTATGTATTTAAAACATAAATGGATCTAACAGGCTTTTTCATTTTGTCCATTTTAAAATTTTCATGAGTATAAAAGTGTTGACAATCAATGTTGTTTTTTAATACGCCAGAAACATTTGGTTCAATGAACACTTTGTTTCTTCTTAATAACATGTTGCTTGTTAAGTCTTGGCTTACACATTACTTAAATTACATTTTCATATGCAATGGTTATTTTTTTTATTGCTTTTTTCAATGGATCCATACCAATTTAATATTTCTAGAAATTATCCTGTTTATTTGAAAATACTCATGCTATGATGTTGATTTTTCGTCAACAGTATTACACAGTAAAATGGTGACATGTATGTCTGAGCATGAGTTTATGTAACATTAGTTTATATCTTATAACATTTTAAGTTGTTGTTTTTTTTGTGTGTTAATGTTTATTTTAATTTTCCTCCATTCAATAGACTGATATAAATTTGCCATATCTGACGATGGATGCCTCAGGCCCAAAGCACATGAATCTTAAACTTTCACGTTCTAAGTTTGAATCTATTGTGGAAAATCTAGTGAAGCGAACAATTGGTCCTTGTCAGAAAGCCCTGCAGGATGCAGACGTTAAGAAATCAGACATCGGTGAAGTTATTCTTGTCGGTGGTATGACTCGTATGCCTAAGGTTTGTTAATGTTTTATGAAATTTAGTCTAAATTAGGACACAATAAACATCCGATTATAGTTCTTGTGGAGTATAAAGCTACACTTCCGTCTCCGCTTCCCAGTCGGTCGTTAAAAATTGTGTTGAAAGAATAAGTTCCTGTCCAATATTTTAAACCAAATATAACAACTACTTCCTTGTATTAATAATGAACTTCCGTTTTTCCCTCTTGTATGTCCTTTTTTTAAACTTTGGAGCTATTTTTTACAACGATCTTTATCAATCAAATTTATGTAAGTAGATTTTCGATCATTATTATATAAATTATAATGATATGCCTTCAAAAATTGTAGTTTGAGTTACTTAAAAAGAAAAATTTTCTTTATTGTTGGTCACTCCATGGTCAAGGTCACAGTCAGCGAGCATAAAATATCATTTTTTTTAAAAACCTTAGCTATAAGATAATATTATTCTTTTATTACTCCTAACAATTGGAAATGCTTTTGCATGTGAAAAATCACATGCACTCAAAAAGCTCTAAATTGCCAGTGCATTACAGAATGATAAAATGGACAGTTCGTGGGTTAAATGCGCTTGATATATAAAAAAATAATTTTTTATTGCTCATAATTACTTAGGTGCAGGCAACTGTTCAAGATCTGTTTGGTAGAACACCCAGTAAGGCTGTCAACCCTGATGAAGCTGTTGCAATTGGTGCTGCCATTCAGGTATTCTATTTCTTGTATTATTGTTTTTTAAATTTTAGAAGTTCACGATAGGTTTATCTATTGTGGTTTTATAACGTGCATATTTTTAAAAAATATTTTTGCCTAAATAATCTTACTTAATTTTTAATGCTAGGTACTTGAATGCAAAATTAATAATTTCTCCAACTTAATGGCATATGAATTAACTTTCTGCTCTAAGATATGGCAACTTTGTAAGGACATTTGAAACATTTGCTCACCACTGACAGTATTTTTCCATGTTCAAGAATTTCTGTTAAATATATACGCCAAGGGCATTTGTCATTTACAAATCATTTGATCTTTTCCTAAAGGCAATATTAATTGGCTGGCTTTTTGTTTCTTTGTAAGGGTGGTGTGCTTGCCGGTGATGTCACAGATGTCTTGCTTTTGGATGTTACTCCACTATCTCTTGGTATTGAAACTCTGGGTGGTGTGTTCACGAAGCTTATAAACAGAAACACCACAATACCTACAAAAAAAAGTCAGGTATGTACTAGATACAATCAGCTTCAGACTTTTTTTTTTAAAGCAGAATAAGTATATTAGTGATAAATGTGTATGATTAAAACTAATGATGTTTGGCTGTATTTTTAAGATGAATAGAACCAAGTAATTAACCAATGTACGTTAAAGCAGCATACAAATAATTTCTATCCCAGCAAACTGATTTTTTTTTTTTTTGGTTAGATATTATTTTTTCTCTTAAAATAGTTACAAAATTTTGTTTTTATTGTATAAAGCATTTTTGTGCTTATTTGTTTCAAGGAAAACTTATAATCTTGTGTTTGGACATTTTATACATCAGATTTTATAAATGCCTATTCTAATATTAACATAATGGAATTAGGGTTATCTGAAATATTACCAGTGTATTTGTATACAGAGATATGTCATCTCCTAGGTTTTCTCCACCGCTGCTGATGGCCAAACACAAGTTGAAATCAAAGTTCATCAGGGAGAACGAGAGATGGCCACTGACAATAAACTTTTGGGACAGTTCACATTGGTTGGTTTCTTTTTTTATGTCTTATAAAAGATCCATTTATGGCATTATGCTCCATTGATTTACCATCAAGAAAGGTTTCATTATAAATTCTGTTGCTTGTAATAGATAATTTGTTACTGTTGGAAAAATTCTGTTTTGATTCAAGTGAAATTCATTATCTTTTTAGTGTCTTGTTTGTCATTTATAAGTTGTAATAGTGTTGCTTTATTTTTTGTACAGGTTGGAATCCCTCCAGCTCCACGTGGTGTACCCCAGATAGAAGTAACCTTTGATATCGATGCCAATGGTATTGTCAATGTATCAGCAAGAGATAAAGGAACTGGAAAAGAACAACAAAGTATTTGATTTTTTATACATATATATATTTATTTTTTGTTATTGTTATTTTGTAATGCCTTGTATTCTTACCATGGAAAATCCAAAACTATGGATAAAATATCTACATCATCAATCTGTTGAGATTTTCAACCGTGCATGATCTTCATTGGCTTTGTGCCACAGAGTAGATTTCAATGAAAGCCTTTTACTAAATATTATATTAACTGTCTAATTATTATTTCAGTCGTTATCCAGTCATCCGGTGGATTATCTAAGGATGAAATTGAAAATATGGTGAGGAATGCTGAGCTACATGCAGAGGAGGATAAAAAAAAGAAGGTACTATACTTGTAAATCACTGTTTTGAAAGTTAAACATTTTTGTATGTAGACTTGATATACATCATTTGCATTACTTGATTTATGCTTATGTATTTAGGAACTCATTGAGGTTCTCAATCAAGCGGATGGTATAATCCATGATACAGAAAGTAAAATGGAGGAGTTTAAGGACCAGCTTCCTAAAGAAGAGGTATTTTCTTCAAATTTTATAGACAATCTTGCTTGTGTTATGCTCTTGATGAAGAAAAGTTTTTTTCATCGTTTTATTTTTGGATTTACCTTAGGTTGAATATCGAAATTTTACCAATTAAAACTTGACATAAATGGAATTAATATTTTTGATTATGCATTTATTTAAGAACTTAGCTTCTTAATTTTCAGTATATTTTCTTGTAAATTAAGTAACATGTTTTTGTTGATGAAAATTACTGTTGAAGATCTTTAATATTTGTCAAGATTTTGATACTGTGATAAAGTACTCAATATTATGAACCTTTTCAGTTTTGGTTTTACTTTTCATTTGAGTTTTATAATTAAATTCTTTTCAGTGCGATAAACTGAAAGAGAAAATTGCTACTGTTAAAGAAGTGATTGCCAAAAAAGATAGCAAAACTCCAGAAGAGATCAAAAGGGAAACAAATGAACTGCAACAAGCCTCCCTTAAACTTTTTGAGATGGCCTACAAAAAGGTTAGTTTTTTTTTTAAATACTACCATATTCAAGTAAGTTGTGAGAACATAATGGGCAATGACAAAGAGCATATTTTTTCACTTTGAAGATATAAGGTGAACTTTTTCTACGTTGCATAGTTTCCTAAAAAATAATTATGTGTGATTTCGTTGCTGGTGTGACTAGTGATGTGTGACAGATCACCTTTAGAATAATGCAATTGTGGTTAAAGTCATATCCAATTTTTATAAGATATGTGAGCCAACGATTTTAAATTAAAAAGTTTTTGTTTTCAACCAGTAGCTATTACTGTTCATGTTTTTACTCTATCCATATTTTTTTTCCCCAGATGGCTGCTGACCGTGAGGGATCAAGTGGTAGCTCCAGTGGAAGTTCTGATTCAACTTCTGGGGGGGATAAAAAAGAGGATAAGAACTAATGAGGAACGTGTTAGAGAAGTCAGATTGGGTGATTAGTTGTGCCGTTTTTTTGTTTTTTTTTTGTCAAGGCTATATAGAAAATTCATATTTCAAAGTTTAAAAAACAAAATCTTCCTAAATTTTCAATTTGTGTTATGGTTTTATGTGTTACATTTTCACTCAAGAGGCTCTCCCTTGCTTCTAATACTTGTACCAATAGGAGTTCATCAACGAAATCTTGATACTACTAAAGTTTTTATCAAATTGGGTCTGAGCTGAGATATGTAGAACTTAATGAATGACATGGAGTTTTTACTTTATTGAAAAGTAACTTGAAGTAAGAAAAAAAGCATGAAATGATAGTAATAAATACAAGTATAGCATGATAATATTCTATTTTTTACCTGTCAGTTATGAAACAATTGACATAAAATATTTTAAAATGATTATTGATCACTAGGTCCAAGATGTGATCTTGTTAAAGCTTTAAAATCTATATATTATATCAAGTTTTAAGAGGAGATTGAAGTGTTCACTATTATTTGCATAGACCTTGACTGATGGACCACTTGACTGCAGCAATAATTAGGCAAAGGGTTCATTACTTTTTTATTTTTTTTTTTTTTATAAAGCTTGGATGCTACTGATGTCTGAGTGTGACTCTGAGCAAAGATGTAGAGCATAAGTTGTTTCATAATGAATGCATGTATTTTATCAATGATTAGTTTCCATAGCTCCTCATGTAACATTCATATGTTGTTCATTGTTATTGGTACCAGCCAGGTACTTGTACCATATTATGTCTGTAACAGATTTATTTATTTTTTTTTTACTTCTATATGTGTGTGTGTGTTTGTAGAATGGATACTTCATTTGTTGTTAGTGATTGATAAACAGAATTACCAGCATTTTGCACAAGTTTGATAATAGATCTTTCCTTGCAAGTTTAGATGGTGAATTACCAATTTTGGGGGCATTTTCATGTTCTTAAGAATTGTCCAAAAATGTTTCATTATTATTGTGATATTTACAGAAAAATAAAATAAAACAGTTCAAATTTGTTTTTTGTTTTTTTTTTAATAGTCAATAATTCTCAGGCAGGTGGAAGGAATTCCATGTTAATGAATGTCTGCTGCTTTCTTCAGCTGGGTCATTAATAACTGTAGCGGAACACCACCAGTATACATTAAATAAGAAGCCGTAAGCTGGCAATTTTCTAAACTGGGGAACATCTCAAGTTTAGAAACACATACAAAGATGTCCCCTATTAAACACACTTGGTTAAATATTAATAAATTACTAAATATTGTAATTAACCGAAAAGTATTAAAATTAGAAGCTTAATTTAGAAGTTATTTTGTAACACGTTACAGAGAGCCCAGTTTTTAATCACCTGCTGGTCATCAATCGACAGAACATAAACCACAATTACAGTTCCAGTGTCAAAGGGGCCACCCGACAAAGGATCCATTATTTTTGAATATGTTCTGGAACATGTTTTAACGAGGTCATGTTTTAATAGCCATCTCATTTCATATTCCTACGTAACAATTTATAGAAAGAAAAAGTAGGGAAACCAAGTCGGACATTTTTCATAGGATTGTTACCAAATGGCTGCTACTGTCGTGTTGTGACAGCAGGACATTATTTCCCCTTTATGATAAGGCTTCAGTCAAGCCCTCGGGCATTAAACTTTAACATTTAGAGGGGGGGGGGGCGGCGGGTCAAAATTGAAGAAGCCACGTGTTATATACTAACATGCTGGTGAGAAATCCATACGTTTTAAGAGGTAAATTCTGTGACAAAAATGGATCACAAATGATTAACGTTAAATATTACAGAGAACAAGACGGTTATAATTGAAAATCTTAAAATTGCATTGACTTTTTGGATAGCTCAATAAAACAACTAAACACTTCAAGTGGCAAGGCTCTCTAAAAGTCAAGCGACGGCTCTGGGTAATAATGGAACCGTTTACTTCAAATTGCGCTAGAGAAAGCATAACTGATGTAGGCTAGGGCAGTCCAGCGGCAGTGGTGCCATCATGGTTGGTAGGTAGTAGTACAAGGGAATGTCGTATGTGATGGTTAACTTAATAATATAAGATATTTATTTACATAACGATACCGGAAACAATAATATTGCAAGAAACCCCTCTCCAATGAATTAACATTACCATCTGATAATTGATATGAGGTAATGGATTGTATATATACGTTTATATATATATATATATATATATATATATATAATATATATATTATACCGGTATACAAAAATACATTCGTGATATTTTTGCTCACAAATGTGAAGTGGTCGCGCCCACGGGTCCTGAAAACGAACTTTAAAGAAACACAGTATATTAAAAATTAAATTTGATGTTGCATTTCCCCTTTGATTATAATTATGTGTTTTTGTGTGTAATTGATGTTTGTTTTTTTTTTATGGCATACGGCGCTGGGATTGGGGCGAGTCAGTAGGTCGTGAGAACCTGATAGTTTAGTACCGTAGCCAGGGTTGCCAACCGTCCGTAAATTACGGACAGTCCGTAAAGATTTGACGTAAAATTGCCTGTCCGTAAAATTCCGTTAAAAAATTTAAGACGTCCGTAAAAAAAATCGACTAAACGTGGAATCTCAACGTTTAAAAAAAACCCAGAAAATCATGTTTGTGATATCTATTTTCTTGATTCAAATTTTAATTTTTAAATTGTTTTAGTGGCATCCCGCGCTCTATTAATAAACTGTAAGAGCTTTCTGGACAGCTAGGCTGTTCGTTTTAAGGTCAACATTTTTTATGTTAAATGTGTCCGTAAAAAATTGTTTTTGTCCGTAAATTTTGTTCTTATATTTGTCAGTAAATGTTATTTTATTGAGTTGGCAACCCTGACCGTAGCGTAGTTCTAAGTGTTATGGTAACGGTACTGGTACCGTACTTATGTTCCTTTTCCTAGAAACTTTCTATGGAAAAAAATATTTAAAATTAAGTGAAAGTGAAACAGCTGTACATCTAAATGGATTTGTAAATTAACAACAAAAATGTGAAGAAAAAGAAAGAAAGAAAAAACAAATTTTCAATTTTAACAACAGGTAAAATCGAACTCAAAGTGACGGTTATTACATTCAAGGATAATTTGGGAGACGGTCACACTATTTGGACTGCCTAGGGGCTGCCAAATGTCTTACTCCGGTACTAGGTCACTGGTACTGCTATGGTAAATAATCAAAAAATTAATCAAGATAGATCATTTAGTTTTTTTAATCCGCTAGTGCTTGTTTATAGCAGACGATTTTATATCTAGGCCTGCCTAATGATTAGCATATCTTTCTCTGGGAAAGGGGGAAGGTCTTATTTGAATTTAAAATACACGAATTTTGAAATGAGGTCAACTTCTCATTCTGTAAGCATCTTTATGTATTTAAATATTGTCACGGATTTCCCATTTAGAATTGTTTTATTGTAGGATGCAGAAGATATGAAAACTATTTTATTTTAAAAAGAAAGCGTTAAAATTTATTTGGCACAAACTTCCTTTTGCTGAATGAACCAGAAAACAGCCGGCTTACATTTTATGTTCTAAAATCTAAATCAATGTGTGTTTATAAGAAACACAAATTTCCATTGGTTTTGGATTTTTTTTTTTCGTGGTAGAGTAAGAGAAAGTGCCAGCAGAATTCATCTCATTTTTCCAGAAGCATGACGTAGTTTCTTTGCCGACTCATAAAAAATGTGTCTATTTATCATCGTGACATTTCTCTAACGCGTCCTTTGGCCAATGCTAATTTACTACCAACGACCATCCATCAAGCTTTCGACCATGTTCACGTCATGAGTAAAAAAAAAAAAAAAAAGAAAGAAAGTAACATCACTAATACAAACATTTTTTTTTTNTGGGGGGGGGGGGTGGAGGGGGGTATCATGGCTTGTTTTTTAAAAAGGAGGACATACAGTGAAACAAAAAATGGCCCCAACCCTTTTCTCTCTTTAAAAAAATAGTTCTCCTGCATATTATTTTCATTATTTTCTCTTGATTTTGCTTAAAACAAAAAAATTTGTTGGCAGTGGCATACGGAAAAAGTGTGTGGGGGAGGTGTGGGTCATGGAGGGCATTTTGAGTAAGTTTTTGAGAGTTGTGAGTCAACGAAATTTGACATGGAAGATAAAACATCAACGACCTACGAGGTTTATTCAACAATGACTTCTGTCTCCTCTATATTTCCTGTTGTCATGTCAGGGTAAGGATTCTCAAATTCATCGCCCGCTTCCCGCATGCTGAGCTGACCTCCAGGGCAGGGATGTCTCATACCATAGCATCCTACCCAGAGGATATAATTGCATGTAGTGGGTCTTTTAGATTTCTGTAGGTAGGTGTTGTTTCTCTGCAAAATCAGAGGCCACATCTAGTAAGGATTTCTGTTTTATTCTATGGTTTGGTCTCCATTTTTCAACCATTTCCCTATTTGGATGATGCTTGTCTATTGGATGTTAGTTGACTATTTGGATGTTGCTTGTCTATTTGGATGTTGCTTGTTTATTATCTGTACCTTTCAGTCATCTCGATAACTGCTGTCTCTCTTCTAAGATTTAGTGGCTCATTATTAGATTTCCCATGATGCTTTTGGGGTAGTTCTTATACTTCTGCTTCTATATATTAAGGACCAGAGATGAATGGATTGTCTGGCTTTGTACTTTTTTCCTATAGAGTCTTTCAAGTTTTGAACATGATTTTGAAAACCGAGTTGCCTATCTCACTGGACACGTAGATGTTTTGGGCTATCTCTCTAACTGGACACCTGTACATGTTGGTTTGTCTTCTTTTTGGAGTATTGTGCCCTGAAGGGATAGTGTGATGTTCTCTTTGGCTACCTTGTGGCTTTTAGTGAAGGACATATTATATTGTCTTGGTGGTGTTTACTTTCAATTTCGACTTTTTCACTGTATGTAATGAGCCTGATCACGTCTTCGTTAAGACGTCATGAACTTATAACCTGTGTGTCGGCAAGTAGGCAACATCACAAGGTCATCTGCTTAGAGTGCCTTCTCCACCTGTAGCTCGTCCGGTAGGTCCTTAATGAACATTAAGAATAAGGTATAGCCCAGTGACGAACCTTGTGGAACCTTGTGGGCGCCCTGCTTCTAGGTCACCCTTTGATGAGGTGGCATTTTTTATATATTTTGTTTGGATAGTTGAAAGAAAGATTTTTAATGTACATCTTGCCACGAATCCCTGCATTGTTTAACTTCTTTACGCAAGGCTCTTTCACAGGCCTGCTGGAGGTCGACATAGACTGCTGTGGTGTGTGGTGCTAGAGGTCCCCATAGACTGCTGTGATGTGTTTTGTTTCATCATTTAAGCCAGTTAAGGTCATTTGGCTCAAGCGGAAGAGTTGAGCAATAGTTCAATGTCCAGCGCTGATGCCAGCTTGGTGTTTAGCAAGGGTTCTTGTTGTTTCTAGCCAACAATAGAGGTGATTTTTTAAATTAATATTATTTTTGGAAGTTTTCCAATGCTGAAAGTCAGGGATATCGGGCTGTAGCTTTCGGCATCGTCTGCAGCCTTTTCCGTTTAATATTGGTGTTATAACATCATTTTTCCAGATTTTAAGGATTTGGCTTTTATGAGGCCCCATTTTATCCCCCTTCCCCCCATCCTAAAAAAAAATAATTAAAATCCAATTCAAAAAGTTGTTAAAATAACATTTGCACTTTGTAATTAACACTTGCACCTTAATAGCAATTTAATTTAGTTTTAAATTAAAACTCATAATTCCTTACTGTGGAGTCTTCATCTTTTTGCAAGTCTTTGACTTAGTCTCGTAAACTTGAAAATGATGAGATATTAACACGTCATTTTTGAATTATGATTTAGTATCATTAGAATATTATAAGATTTGCACATTTTTAGATTTTAAAATATTTTTGAAAGGGATAAACGTAATTTTTGTCAGTGTTTAAAAACAGTCTTTAAAATTGTTCGATTTCGAAGGGCCTTGGCTTAAGCCTAACAAGGGACAATGCACATATTATATAACATAAAAATATGACTTTAACCCTCCCCCAATATTATATAACATTTCTTGGTCCTCATCCCCATAAAGCCGAAAATCAATAATAAAAAAACAAAAACAAAAAACAAGATGAAACAAGTTAACTTCTAAGCAAAAATCCAGCTTTTTTTTTTTTTTTTACAAAAGAGGGATCTGTAAATTTAAAAGAAATATTTTTGTTTTTAATAATCTGGGCTAATTTCCGAAAAATTTGAATAGCATAAATTTTGCAAAAATGAAATCAATTTAAAAATAAATAATCATCCCCATAAAGCCGAAAATCAATAATAAAAAAACAAAAACAAAAAACAAGATGAAACAAGTTAACTTCTAAGCAAAAATCCAGCTTTTTTTTTTTTTTTTTACAAAAGAGGGATCTGTAAATTTAAAAGAAATATTTTAGTTTTTAATAATCTGGGCTAATTTCCGAAAAATTTGAATAGCAGAAATTTTGCAAAAATGAAATCAATTTAAAAATAAATAAATAATAATTTAAAGAATTGTTATATAACATTTATATCTACCACCTTTACCTCATATAACACAACATAACAATGATAAATCACCCCAACCCCCTACCCGCCCTGCGTTATATAATTTTTCCACGGTCTCTTACCCTACAGAGAAATCCAGCCCTGTTCACGGGCAAACGAATCACTCTCACGCGACCTTTGGTCTAGTCATAGTTTGAGAATTTGATACCCCTTGTGCTAAGACATGCTGGGTATCTCCCCTCACTATAAAGGCAAACTTTTCAGAAAGATACCTCAGCTGAGAAGTAGCGTCGGACGGATAAGAAAACAGTTGGTAGTAATGGTAATCTCAATCTGAAGGGACGAATAAGGTAATGCCTTCTACACAAACAAGTGTACAATTAATAGTTGACATTTACTGCTGTGAACATGACTGATGCTTTATAAAAATTACATATACTTACGATATACTCAGCTAATGATGGTCAACTTTCAACAAAGTAAAAAAAATAGCTTTTAAAAAAGAATTAGTCATATATATTGTGTGAAAAATGTCTTAAAATAATTTAATTTTTTGATTATGTATTTTTTTTATTCACCGAATGCCATAAAAGAAAGCGACTAGGTTAAATACAATTTAACCGTTTATTGACTGAACATTGGATTAACTCCTGAACCCCTTCATCCAAAAATATGAAATCCTATTATTTTTTTGAATGATCTCTCTCTCTCTCTCTCTCTCTCTCTCTCTCTCTCTCTCTCTCTCTCTCTCTCTCCCCCCATTTAAAAATGTAAAAAAAAATTAATTAATGTACCGTTGACAGGTAAGACATGTATCACGTTGCTGGTTTAACATAATTTTATTGTGGTCATTTATGGCCTAATGGATAGGGGGAATGTGTTGTCTTTTCTAATCACAAATAATTTGTATCACATGAAAGAGATGTCTAATTTTCTTCTTTAGACGCAGGATTAGGGCTGCCGTTGCAAAATTATAAGTATACAAATCATTTGCCCGGCTTGCCGACTCATCGCAGACTCTGCCATGGAGCTTTCCAGCTTGCTTCTGTTATCATGTGCTTTCGTTGTGAGATGTAGTGCACAAGGGGTACCTATGATTCAACCTATTGTATACAGGTGATTACAAAATTTTATTCTACTTCCTTACTTCCCTCCCTCCGTTTCTCTGTTTCTAATTTAGAAAAATGTGTGCATCCATGTGTATTTTATAAAAAACCCGTGCGTCAAACTAAATATATTAACAAGTGTTTGAAATGTTAAAATGGGCATAACCATTTAAAAAAAAAAAAGCTAGAGTAAAAGAATTGTTTCTAAAAATTTGATTATTTTAAAATACATTGATTTGTATTTGTTTCAGATAAATTCTAACGTATAATATTGCAGTAGCTGGGTAAATGGTGTGTGTGTGTGTGTGTGTAGTTGGGTGGGAGAGAGGGGGGGGGTCAGGTCCTCTGTGCATGCGGTTTGTGTGGTAGGATTTGAAAAACATTCTTTCAGTTGGCTAATAAGGAAAACACCATATACTAAAACATTGGGAGAACTCGGAAACCCTTGGGACAGAAGAAATCTACACAATCTTCTTGATACAAACCTCTTGCTGCTTATTCCTTGGCTCCTCACACTTCTCAATGGGGGTGGACAAAGAAGATGGTATGGAAGTGTGCGGTCGATTCCGGGCGGCACTTCCCCCCCCCCCCCCCCCCCCCCCCCTCTTTTTTGCCCCTACAATTATTGTTTCTATTATATTTTTGTTGTTAATTTTATTGTTTAAAAAATCTAACATAAAAATAATTGTCAATAATTAATTATTCATTTTTACCGTATTTTTTTTTTGTTTGTTGCTTTTAGAAATTCTTTTAAAATTTAATATTTGTCGGTGTGCGCAGCTATGTTTAGAAGCGGATCTTTCTGTGCGAGTAAGTCTGGTGCGCATATGTCTGGTCACCTGAACACACCATTAATGATAATGAGGACTGAGGACTTCTATAGCGCTTGTGTCCATGCTATTTTAGCATGCTCACAGCGCTCTGATGTCCTAAAATCTATCTAAAGAAAAATGTCTTTAAATGTTTCTTAAATGACTTTTTATCATTTTGTCCTTCAAAGATGGAGGCAAACCGTTCCACAATATAGGCACAATAGCTTCAAAAGAGAGCACTCCATATGACTTCTTTCTTTGTCTATCCACACTGGGAACCCTCAGTAAGGACTGTGTTGAAGAGCGCAGGTGCTGTATATATACATTTTTAGGAATCGGTTTTTGAAGATATGAAGATATACATCTGCAGAGCCTTCTATACAGGTATACGCTGGGGACAGAATTATGTAGTCATTGCGCTCACTCACAGGAAGCCAATGAATATCTTTAAGAACTAGGGTGATGTGATCAGAGTTCTTTATACGCGATACAATTAATATATCTATATATAGGCTCACTTCGAACTGATCTCGACTCTCTAAATCAGGCCGGCGCAACTCAGAATGTGAGGCGGGCCGTAATACTTTATGAAAAACTTGTGCGGGTCGAAAGAAAATAGGACAAGGAGGAAAGATTTAAGAAAATAATAATAAAAAAGAATGTTTCGTTACTTCGCGGGCTTCAAAGTGGATGCTGGCGGGTCGCATGTGGCCCGCGGGCCGTATGTTGTGCTCTAAATTATCATCTTTTCCCATTACAGACTTCCCACTCCACCGAAACTGACCGGTCCACTGTCCAGCAACATGGCTCTCACAAATGCCGAGAAAGTTCATAAGAATAATATTAAAGGACCAAACTCTTTTGTCAACCATGATGGTAAGATTTATTGACTTTTAAACATTTCTATAGTCTATTATAGTTTTATAGAACTATTTAAAAGGGTTTCCCCACAGTTGAACGAATCTTCTAGACTCTGGCAATCTTAAGTTTACAACAATATAAGAACTCGTGATCTCCTAATATCTAGTGTTTATTAGGTTTTGTGGTATGTGTATGTTATATGGTATGTTATAACATTTCTTGTGTCTCCGATGAGTCTAAATGCTAACTAAGATTTCATCTCTCCTCATCCCTCTCTCCTCCCCCCCCCCCATCGTGACGTACACGCTTTCAGGGTCTTATATTTGCGTCCTAGGATAAAACGACCCGATGAAAATAAATCTATCGGCTGCTAAAATTATTTAAGCCTGGATCGTATTTTTTTTTTTTTTTTTTTTTTTNGGCCGCCTGCCCACCTCGTCTAATCGCTAATTTGTCTCCCCCTGGATGCCGTAAGTAAAAGTGGGGGGGGGGGGGTTATTGAATTTGATTTTAAAAAAAAAAGTAATATTTTAAAGATTATAGTTGATTTATCGTTTATTCTTTGTGTCATTTTTCTTTAGATAGAAACATGAAGTATTGTTGTTGTTGTTTTTTTTTTCACTTCTCTAAAACATAAAACATTGTTCCTCGTTTCTTATTATTGGTTGCCAATTGTTTGTTAATTTGTGAATGATTATTATTAGTATGTGTATTTCGGTAGTCAATTTAATCAAAATTAAATATAAAATTTAAAAAAAAATATTTTAAAATATGGTGACATGAAATATTCCTGCATTTTCCAGAAGGCGTAAGGGCTTGCGGACAGCTGCTAAGCTTGAGACGGGACCCCGTGACAGGATTGTTGATAGCTTTGGACACGTACAGAGGACTCTTCAGCGTGAATCCCAACACTGGTGCGAATATAAAGTACAGAGAGCTTTAGCCTGACAAAGACGTGACCTATTTTTAAACCAAGCATTTAGCCCCCCCCCCCCCCGGGACAGGCTTGATTTATATTAGTCCAGTTAAGCAGCCGCATTTTTTGGAATCAGGGTTAAGCCGTAAAGGACAGAGGGCTTTAGCCTGACAAAGGCGTGACCTATTTTTAAACCAAGCCTTTAGCACCCCCCCCCCCCCGGGACAGGCTTGATTTATATTAGTCCAGTTAAGCAGCCGCATTTTTTGGAATCAGGGTTAAGCCGAGTATAAGTCTGATATTTAACATCGTCCAGTAGCGTGACCTTGTCCAATGACCCCCTTTTCATCTCAGCCGTTCCTAAAATATAAAGGGTTTTAAAGGGTTTTACCTGGGTACAATTTCAACGTGCATCCAACCAGGGGCCATCGAAAATGGGACCAGGCCCTGGTACTACAGGAAATCTAGGCCATATGACACAAAAAATAAACAACGCTTACAAAGCCATCCCCCCCCCCCCCCTTATTTTTTTTCCTGGTAACGCTATATAAAAATTAATGCTGATGATTGCTGTAAGGTTGTTGGTTTTTGGGATTGTTTTTTTTTTTAAATTTCAGATGTGTCCCTTTTTTTAAACTTTAATTAATTACATAAGCCTACATAATATCTCAAACATCATCTTGTATACACACATTGCATTCTAATGGGGATATGGCTGTAACTGATATAAATAAACTGGGCATACATTTTACTTCTTTAAAATATAAACATTTATTTCAAGAATAGAGTGTCCATTTTTTTAAGAAAATGGCCGAAAGCTATATACCTTTGTTTTTTATTTAGCGGAATAAGACGTGAACACGTTTTAGGCCACGGTAGCAGGTTTTATATTACCGGTAGTTAACAATGCGTCCTGCAATACAAGGTCTTTTTAAAAAGTGGCTTTCAATTTTATATATATTTTTTTTTAAATTGTAGATACAGACAATGTCATGTTTAATTTATAGACACGAGACAGTATCATGTTTTGTTTGCAAATAAGAGACAATGTCATGTTTAATTTATAGACAAGACGTAATATCATGTTTTCGTTTAGCAGATGACATAAACTTCCATTTTTTTTTATTTGTGTCATTTGTAGATAAGAGGCAAGGTCATAGTTTATGTCATGTTTTATTTGTAAACACGAGATCATGTTTATGATGAGATCAACAAATCTCACAGGTCAGTTCCAGCAGATCTATTCTTCAAGCACACCTGTCAATGGACGAGCCCCGGTCCACCTTAACGACATGGTCATTTCACCGGATGGGCTGATCATCATGACGGATTCCAGTGACGTGTACACATTTCCTAATGACGTGTACATATGCATGGATGGGAGACCAACCGGAAGGTTAGACATTTTATTCTTTGGATTTTATCGATAATCGGTTGCCTTATTTCAATGTTCAAAATTTTTGCGAACGTCTTTTCAATTTGTACAACAGCACATGCATTTTGGTTTCAGATTAGGCTAACTGAACAGTTCAGTTTGTGAGTAATGGAGACAGCGTCTAATTAAATGAAACAATTATATTGTATTTTATATTGTAATTCTTTAGATGAAATCGCAAATAGGCTCAATTCATTTGATGACAGATACAAAATTGTAATCATTACATGTGGTAAACTGCTTGGTGGCCGGGTGGTCTAAACTGAGTCAAACCTTCCAGCATCCCAAACCAACGGGTGGTCTAAACTGAGTCAAACCCTCCAGCATCCCAAACCAACGGGTGGTCTAAACTGAGTCAATCCCTCCAGCATCCCAAACCAACGGGTGGTCTAAACTGAGTCAATCCCTCCAGCATCCCAAACCAACGGGTGGTCTAAACTGAGTCAAACCCTCCAGCATCCCAAACCAACGGGTGGTCTAAACTGAGTCAATCCCTCCAGCATCCCAAACCAACGGGTGGTCTAAACTGAGTCAATCCCTCCAGCATCCCAAACCAACGGGTGGTCTAAACTGAGTCAATCCCTCCAGCATCCCAAACCAACGGGTGGTCTAAACTGAGTCAAACCCTCCAGCATCCCAAACCAACGGGTGGTCTAAACTGAGTCAAACCCTCCAGCATCCCAAACCAACGGGTGGTCTAAACTGAGTCAATCCCTCCAGCATCCCAAACCAACGCCTAAACAAGAAAAAAAAAAACATAATCAGCGCACGTGGGCCTTGAATTTGCCACTCATCTAAAAAAACAAAACAACAACTCTGAATTGACATTTCCACAGTGAAAGTTCCGGCAACTCCTGGGACGAAGAACACAGCGAAACACGCTCACACACTTCTGGTCATCCACTGCATCCTGGTCTATTTCCATTCGTCTTAATTAAGTCTGGCCATTGTATCAAATAGGCAGGACGAGCGAGTGAGGCTGACGATTTGAGCAATTCTCCCTCACTAAAAAAATAAAAATAAATAAAAACAGCTCAAGTTAAGGCTGCTACTCAAGTCGAAAACTGCCTTGTTCATCCTCGCGTGCGAAGGACGTACAACACTGATTAAATCAATTATTAATTCTAATCTTTCAGATTTAATTTTAAAAAATATAGTTTAATTTTTTTTTTTTTAATTTCCGATTGGCCTTAAAACATTTAGTTAAATCTCACTTATAAAATAAATGCAAGTCCTAATGTGCTGTGAATAGGAAAAGTTTAATTGAATTCTCCCCGACAGGCTCATAGCGATTCACCCGAAGACCAAGGCACTGACCGAAATCCTTCCGAACACATTCAACTTCCCGAATGGCCTTGAGTGGACACCGGATGGAGATCTTCTGGTCACAGAAACATGTAGGGCAATGGTGCACAGGTGATTCCTCTTTACAATCAAATTTCATGTTGTTTATTTCCCTTAAAAAATAGAGCATCATTTCCTTAAATTCATAGACACAATAAGCCTCGTAAAAGCCAACGAATTTCTATGCGTAGCATCAGCTCTTGTTTTTTGTTTTTTGTTGTTTTTGTTTTTTTGGACCAAATTTCTTCACAAATAATAGCTAAATAATCTTGATTGAAGAGGCATGCTTTTCATATAATTAACCCTTTGCACCACTTTGTCCACACTTTCTATTTATTCATTTCTTTTGCTTTGCTTCAATCTTAAACAATGCGAATATGTTGCTATTGCGCACCGTTATTAATTTTAACAAATTTAATCTGTAGTTTTAAAATAGTTGGCTCGTTAATGGAACAATTCGAAAAACAATGTACACAAGAAAACGATACCAAAGCTATTGTTTATAACTATACTCAATTTAATCATACTAATAAATTGAGATAGAAATACAAAATTAAGTATACAGAAATAAAAACTATATCAACTTGCAGCATACCAAGTGAAAAATATAATACTAGAAAGTTCACATTTCAACACACAAAGAGTAAACAAATCTATAAGTTTTGTAGGGTGCCTGTAAGTCTGGTAAGTTTCGCCAATGTCAACCGGGTCGCAGTCGACCGTCTTATTATAGTGACGGATTCAGAATCACCACTCACCCCCCCTCCAACCCACCCTCCCACCCTTGAACTGAAAGTCTAGAAATTCAATCACAAGAGACTATTACTCCTTCTGTATATTATAATTGTAGACCAGAGGTGACCAACACGAGGGCCGTGGGACTCATGTTGCGGCCGGCGGAGCTAGTTCAAATGAACATAAATGTCAACTTTATTGTCATTAATATCATTATTTGTAATTTATAGCTAGAAGAAATTTGAAATCTCTCTCATTTTTATAAAAAAAAATATTGGATTTGAGCTATTTTAACATCACGCATTTTCGGGAAAATTCATAAGATTTCAAATATCCAGCTATTTGACACTCAAGGTTGATAAACTTTAATATGAGACTTGAACTACTGATATATATGTTCTGCGGTCTTTGGCGTCTTCGGGAATCTAGCAACGCTATTGGGCTCAAAATCATAACTCCACTTTCAGTTCAACTTGACAAAGGTCCGTGTTGTTCTGTGGTTTCGCTCTATTATCGCTACTGCGTCTGGAGAGTTTTTGCTATCGACGTTAAAATATATATTTATCATTTGTATAAAAAATGTTCAAACTACTCCATTTTAAAAAGACAGAAGAATTCGCGCCACTGTATCCACTTTAGGACACTAACAAGTCACGAGATTTGTTAAAGGCAGTCACATCGACATTGAATCGCTTTTCGTTACATCTTAACAACTTATCAGGCTTAACAACGGATGATGCTCCAGCAATGGTTGCATGCTGGGAAACATGAAGGTTTTAAAAAAATTGATTGAAAAGGAGGCCTCCAAAGTCCGTAATACTTCAATACTAAATTTTCATTGCATTATACATAAGGAGAGTTTATGTTCGAAGTCCCTCAAAATGGACCATGTCATGAAAGTGATCGTCAAAATAGGGATAGAACGTGTTCAATCACCGCCAGTTCAAAGAATTTCTAAAGTCTTTGGATTCAGATTATAATTACGAAATTTTATGCAGAAGTAAGATGGCTGACCCGTGCCAAAATGTTGAAAAAGTGCTTGATTTGTAGCGAGAAATACAATCATTCTTTGCAAGCAAGTCAAACAGCAGAAGAAGCAGTCAGGAAAGGCAATCTGATTGAAAGGCATAACAAGAAAGCTCTTAGAAAGATATATAAGATCAGAGAGACCTCTTAAAGATAAAGAAGGTAGATCAATAAAAAAAAAAGGGAAAGAACAACAAAAAAGATGGGTGGAATACTTTAAGGAACTATTAAACAGACCCCCACCCACAGACGCACCAGACATACAACCAGCAAATGAAGACCTACAAATAGAAGAAGGCATACCAAATAAGGAAGAAATAGCGCTGCTCATCAAGTAGCTGAAAATAGAGAACGCATCGGAACCGGTATCATCACAGCAGAGATGATGAGCTGATACAGATACAGCAGTCAACATGCTGCATCCTCTGTTTGAAGAGCTATGGGAAGAAGAGAGAGTTCCAAAAGATTGGAAAGAAGGTTACCTCATCAAGATACCCAAGAAAGGGGATCTCAGCAACTGTGAAAACTACAGAGGAATTACACTGCTATCTGTACCAGGACATGTCTTCATCAGAATTATTTTGAATAGAATGAAAGACCAGGTCGACATGCAGCTATTAGATCAACAGAATGGCTTCCGACGAAACAGATCATGCACAAATCAAATTGCAACACTAAGAATCATTTTCGAACAGTCCATCGAATGGAACTCCCCACATATATAAATTTTATAGACTACGAAGAAGCCTTTGATAGCCTGGACCGACAATATGACATGGAGAGTGATACACGAAGGTAGACTCTCAGATAACTTTAAAGTGGAAACAGCAGTCAGACAATGATGTCTTTTGCCCCCCTTCCTATTAATCCTCGTAATTGACTGGATAATGAAAAAATGCACAAACAAAAAAACAGAACGGGATAAAGTGGACACTCTGGGAACAACTTAATGACCTAGACTTTGCAGTCGAAATTGCATTTCTGTCCCACAACCAGAAACAAATGCACGAAAAGACAAAAGAAATAGCCACCATATCAGCACAGCTTGGGCTCAAAATAAATAAAAGCAATACAAAGATCATGACCGTAAACTCATCCAACCAAGAGCATATCTCTCTGGTAGTAAATGCACCGGAAGAAGTGGGGGCCTTCACATATTTGAACAGAACCATCGACTTAAATGGTGCATCCATAGCGGACGCAAGGGCCAGACTTGGAAAGCTAGGTCAGCATTTGTGCTTTTTAAAAATATGGGAGTCGAAGGAGCTGAAGCTGCAAAACCAAAGTCATAATCTTCAACACAAATGTCAAAACAGTTCTACTATATGGAGCAGAAACTTGGAAAACAACAGCGAACATAACGCAAAAAGTATAGACCTTCATAAACACATGCTTTAGAAAGATCCTGAAGATCAAATGGCCAAATACCATTATCAACAAAGATCTACTGGAAAGGACATACCAGGTGCCCATTGATGAAGACATCACGAAGAAAGGATGGAGGTGGATAGGTAACCCTCAGATAACATCACCAGACAATGCTTAAAATGGTAGCCACAGGGAAAAAGAAAGAGAGGAAGGCCAAAGAATACATGGAGACGCGAGCTAGAGGCAGACACGCAAAATATCGGATACATCTGGAAGCAATTGTAAAGGAAAACACAGGACCGTGATGGATGGAAAATTCTTGTAGACGGCTTATGCCCTAGACGGGGTAAAAAGACATAAAGAAGGAAAAGAAGTTAATACGTATCCCAGAGTTTGAAGAAAAAGAGTGTTTTTACGACTTTGCATTTCTGGTCGATATAACTAGCCACCTAAATGACATTAAACATCGGCTACAAGGGGAAGGTAAATTAAATAATAAGATGTATGATCATATTTCAAATGAAGTTTTGTGTTTGGGAACAACAGTTGAGGACAAAAAAATTTACTCACTTTTCCCACATTGTCATTACAACCAGACGTCACACATGGCGGCGGATAAATACGCTCATTTGATATCTGACTTAAACCTTGAATTTGAAAACCGATTTCAGGATTTTAAAGAACACCCCCATGTGCTTTTTTTTTTTTTTTTTTTTTTTGCATTTGCAACGCCATTTGCGGTAGACGTGAACTTATTACAATGAAGATTTATAATGGAACATTGTGAAATGTGTTGTAATACACAGTTAAAGGTGAAATTCCAAGTTGGTTTAGAAGAGTTCTATAACACGTATTTAGATAAAAATAAATATCTTGCATATTACAAACATGCTCTGTCGATGGTTTCGCTATTTGGAAACACTTAGGTGATTGAACAGCTTTTTAGTCGAATGAAGCACAACAAATCACAAGTGAGAATACGAATTACTGATGTTCATTTGGAAAACTGTTGACGCACTTAGTTCTGAAAAACAAAGTCAGATGTCTCAATTTTAAATATTTTAAATTTTCAAATAATTATGTTTGATTCTTATGTTTAATTTATTATTTTAAAAAAATAAGTAAACCTGTTACTTGTTTTGTTTACATTATCCAGGCAAGCGTTTGAACACGATCTCACCTACTGATGTTGTCGAAGCTGTAATAAGCTTGCTTGTTTACTTTAATTTTTAAAAAAAATTAGGTGCGTTGCCCAGCAGGAAATATTGTTTCTGAAATAACCCATGTGCTGAAAAGGTTGGCCAACCCTGATGTAGACCCTTCTGGAGAAATAAAAACAAAAACAAAAAACTTTCCCAAATCAAGGGCGGTGAGGAAAAGGAGAGGTAGAGTTAATTGGTGACGTCCGTAACAAAAAGGAAGGTTTTCCAATTGTACATGTTATCCCATACGTAAAGTTTTAACTCGATATTTAAACTATATCATACCAAAATCGTCATCACATTTTTAAACACAATTGCATTTCTTTTGGTGGTAAGTGGGTGGGGGGGGGGGCGGCGGCAATAGTCATCAGATAAATTGTTGTTATTCCGCAGCCATGTTATAGCCAATATTACACTTTACTTATAACACGTTCTACTTCCACTTGTTAATTTTAAGAGTGAGTCTCAAACGACCGACTTGGCTACAAGTTACGCCCTTCTCTGTCAACCTTCCGGGACTCCCTGACAACATCCGGGCCTCGGGCCGCGGTACGTACTGGATTGCCATGTCTTACCCCAGACACTCGGGAATACTAAACCCTGTGGACATGAACTCCGGGAATACAGAATATCGCGTCATGGGATTTAATGTGAGTTTGAGACAGATCCTTAATTATATATATGTGTGTGTATATATATAATATATATACTAGCCAGTACCCGGCATGCGTTGCAATGCCACACAAAGAAAGCAAGTGTTTGATTTTTAATCATGATTTTTAAGGTACTTTTATAGAGAAAATATTTATTTCTTTTCCGTCTGGTGCGTGCAAGAATAAATTAGAAGGTTTTTTCGACGCGTGAGAAGGCCACATACAACTATCCATGAAGAAGCATGAATTTTTCAAAATATAGTAGATTCACCCATGCCATAGGTCTTTTTGAAATTATATTTATATAGCTCATGAAAGAAGAAAACGAATTAAGAAACCTTTGCTGGGGACGCGCACAACAAGTCAACAAAGTTTTATCGCGATAGGATGAATGGTATCGGAACGGATACGGAAATTATATTTATAAAGCTCATTCAGGGTGCTGGATGGCCGAGTGGTCTAAACTGAGCAAATCACGAGTTGGTTGTCTGGAGTTCAATTCCAACCAAAGCAAAAACATCACCTAGCATCCCGGGTAGATGGGACCCATCAACCTTGTATGCAACTCATCTAAGAAAAGAAAACTCTGAATTCAAATTCGGAGATGGAGTCCCTGCGAGAGAGGCGATTTGTTGTTGGGATCCCAGCCTAATTCTTGAAGAATAATGCCAGGATCTTGTGGATTTCGCCCACATCATCGTCACATTGTGACAGACGGGTGCCAGCAAAAAAAAAAAAAAAAAAAAAAAAAAATTTCAAAATTTTTAAAAAACATTCGAAAATACTAAAATTCTATTTATATAGCCAACACGAATTTAGGGCCCTGATTTGTACTAAATCAAATTAATTTCACGGGCGTGCGGACAACCACTCACCAAAGTTGTATCGCAATCGGGTGAATGGTATAGCAGTACCAGACATTCATTTTTATTTATATAGAGATATATAAATAAATGTTTTAGCAATCGGAAAGCGTTCTTTATTTGACTATCTAACCTCAAACCAAACTGATATTTTCAGTGGATGTCAAAGGAACAGCTCAAATCACATTTCTCCCACTGGGCCATCGGTCTTGAGATCAATTCAACAGGACACTCGGTTGGCTCTGTTCACGACCCCACAGGTTTGAGACTAATAGCTGTTCATTTTATTTGAGAATTATAGGCAGATCAGGTGACAGACAAATTGCTGATTAGGGACATATTTATTCATGGCACATCTATTGTAGTCGAGCAGTGGTGTAGCGAGGGTGTTTGGCGCCCGGGGACAAGATTCGCGCCCGGGGACAAGATCCATTTTTAGCGCCCCTTTTTCTTTTTTTCAACTCTCAAACCCATTATTTTCATCAATAAAATATTATCAAAGCACATTTTGGCGCCCCTAACTAGCTGGCGCCCGGGGACATCTGTCCCCCCC
>CAXITT010000001.1:3911938-3958060 GCA_964033795.1 Lymnaea stagnalis | reverse complement strand
CCCCCCCCCCCCCCCAATGATAAAATAGCTTTTTTTTTTCTTTTTCAAATGAGGTTTTATTATATTGTCAGGTAATACCCTGCGCATGCTCACTGAAATAAACGATTTTGATGGAGTTCTCAACATCGGAAGCCATCTTGTACCGTACATGGCCAGGATCATTTTACCTCCTTCCACCGGCAGCAAACTTTCTATTGAGAGTTATATACAGGTATTGTTTAAAAGAACACATAATTTGTATATCAAGTGACGTGTGCAATATAGGCTGTATAATGCTACCAGCTGGGGAAACGCCACTACGTTGCACTGAAAAAATACTTGAAGAGATTCATAAGCTATACAAAAAAAGTATTAATTAAAATAAAACGTGCACTTGATCAAGTGCGCACCAAGAGCACACCAGAGAGCACGTTCGTTCGTTGCCCACCGTTCTGTGTGAAGACCTATAAATGCTTCACTAAGCATTTTTGGATATATGGAACATCATCTAAAACCCCCCCCCCCCCCCGATCCCCGATATCGCCTGTCGTATATTGCAAAAGAAAGGATACCTGGTTATTAAAATTGAAATAAAAATTTGTCAATTTATTTACTGCAAACGCTTTAGTTAAGGGGAGTTAAGCCGTAAAACTTTATGAAAAGGGGTTAAACTGTATTAACTTTCTTAGCGGGGCTGACAACGAACACTAAACATGTCCGTTTAAAATGGTGCTCAAAAGAGGCTAACCGGCATTAAATATGTGTCTGTGTATTATGTATGTGAGCCTTTGAGTGTGGAGAGAGTTTACCATAATCCCAACATAATCTGTGAGCATCACACCTCTTTTTTTATCGATCATTATAATCTATTAAATTGGCGAATATATTAATTATTGTCCATAGTATTATTGTCCACATTATCATCGTCGATTACTACCATCGTCTGTATTTGTCCACAGCTGCTGAGAAGTAGGTGTCAGTTGTTGGATGCTGATGTTGCGGCTACAAGAAAAAATCTTCTGGAACAACAAAGCAAATCCTCACCACTGGGATAACATATTCTGCAAAGTATTCAAGTAACCGCCTACTTCGCATGTCAATGTAAAATAAGTTGCCATGGAACTCATTGTTTAGAAAAAACGGATATCATATATATATATAAGTGGAAATTTGTTTGTGGATTTGTTTGTTTGCGGATTTGTTTGTTTGTGGCTTGTTCCACAAAAGCTTTTACATTGACTGATGAATCGTGACCAAATTTGGCACATATATCCATCGTTGTCCGGAAGGAGCTCTTGGGGGGGGGGGGGGGGAGGAGGGGGGGGGGGGGGGGGTGGGTGTATAGCAGTGCATGCACACAGACATTCATTTTTATTTATATAGATATATATAAATAAATGTTTTAGCAATCGGAAAGTGTTCTTTATTTGACTATTTAACCTCAAATCAAAATGATCTTTTCAGTAGGTGTCAGTTGTTGGATGCTGATGTTGCGGCTACCAGGAAAAATCTTCTGGAACAACAAAGCAAATCCTCACCACTGGGATAACATATTCTCCAAAATTTTTATAACATTCTGTTTGGGGCCGGGGACCCCGATTTTGGTTTTTTACTAATATGAGTTCAAAAAATAAAATTAGCAACAAATACTCCTCCAGGAATAGATGGATCTTTACCAAACTTAGTACACACACACTGTATCCATATTCAAATACCGTCGGGGACTGAACTCAAGATATCCACCTTTCTGGGGCCGGGTTTCATCTTTCCTTTTATAAGCTATATACATATATGAATTGGTGTAGAAAACGCAATAGGTTCAACGTGATTTGATGGATATAGGCGTAGCTTGCTAGCAATACACTTCACTGTCCGTAATTTGTAATATATATGTAGGTGTATTTAAAACTACGGAGTGGCTATAGGTACCCGGGTATCTATGTAAAAGGAATTGTGTGTTGATTAGCCTTGTGAGCTTTGTTTCCAAGTGACTTCGATTACACGTGGATTGTAGATGATATTTTTACCAGAGAATTTGGAGGTAACATTTAGTAGCCTAACTCCAGTGGGTATTGATATTTTGAATAATAAAATAATATAAATTATTTTTTCTTAAGAAATTGTTTATTTCTTTTATGTGATAAACATTTTTAAAAAAATGTCTTTTTCAATAAATTTCAGTCAGTTATTGTACCATGTGTTTCAGGGGCATTAATTCAGTCTATTATTGCATTAAGGACATAGGAATCCCCCTCCCCCTCTCCCCCCACCCCCCCACCTTTAAAAAAAAACTCCTATATACTCTAATGATCTTGGGAAATCTAGGGAAATTTCATGACCAAATCTTGGGAAATTAAAAAAAAAGTGAGTGGCAGCCCTGCTTGAGGGCTTTATATGTATTCGGTTGGTCACGTGACGGTTATGACGGATACTTCCTGTTGGTTTGCCATCTTTGAGCCATTATTATCAATCGAGAAACGTACCATGTTTTAAAGATTTTTATGTAGCTTTGAAAAAACAATGTGACGTACAGCTAAAAGCAAGTAAGAATACGTTTATGTTTATAATTTTATTGAATTTTTTAAATTCTATTTTAAATATAGTTCTATAATCATTAACATGACATCAATCAAGATTCATCAGAGTTGCTTTTTTTTTTTTTTGGCGGCAAATCGGCTACTGTCTTATCTGTAATTGTAATGAATGAAAAGTTTGGCTGCGGCTATTCGGACCCGGTATCACAAGTGGATACTTCAATTTTAATTCACCGCAAAAATTATTATTCACACTTCCCATAAAACAAATGTTCTTTTGAATAAAAAAACAATACGGAGAGATCAGCCCGCGGCCGCCATCTTGGTTATCGTGACCCACGAAGTTATGTCCTAAATGTATCCCTAAACCTAACATGAACCCTAAAATGTATCCCTAAACCTGATCAATCTGAACTAGCCTAAAAAACTTCTAACTAAAAAATGATTATACATTATAATATTGTACATTTCCATTAACTCTTTCCGTGCCAATTGACAGTATACTGTCGATTTGACTGGTCGCGTTTGTGCCAACCTACAGTATACTGTCGATATCATTTATGTAGTTTATTTCGTTTCTTGTGGCTCTTAATCCGACTTTTTTTGTTCTTAAACGAAGGATAACTCTTACTGCTTCCTTTTTTAAGAAGTAGGGCATGTTTGCATGTGTTTTTTTCTAATAATAGTTCATTTGTGTTGAAACTTTTGTAAACAAAGCCATGGCTACGCCCACTCCAAGCATGTCAGCTGTTGCTAGACCACGTAGGTAGTCAATTTTGCAAATAAAAGAACTTTTATTGCTAATTATTGATGCTGAAACAACAGACAATAACCATGAATCATTTGAATCTGATTCCAATGATGATTTTCAGCATTCTGATGGGTCGGTAAAGGGAAATAGTAATAGAATGGTGATAGTACTGATAGTAATAGTAATAATAGTAATAGTGGTACTGTCGGCAATTTCATAAAAATTTCAAAAAACTTTTAAAATATAAGAATACCACGAATGGATAGAGCCTAGAGAATGGATTAAAAAAAACCCAGATCAACTTTCTAGCTCAAGTAGTTCAAAAGTTATGAATTTTTTTCAAAACCACTTTGTTACTATGGCAACAGTGAGGATTCAGATAAGAATACCCCTAACGTTACAAAAATGGGTATAACTCCGTAACAAAATGGAATATTTTCAAAATGTAAAATGCATTATGATCAAAAATGGATATACTTTTTGGGGATTGAAGCAGAATAGGATATCGGCAACACAGACCATATGGTAGTCTGATAAGTTCAGATTTTGTGTGCAATTTTAAAAATATAAAAAAATTTGATCTCACAATTTTACCTAAAAAAATTAACTTATTGTTGTTATATTGTTTTATATTTTACATATTATTATGCTGTCTAATTTCCTTTAATTTGATATGAAATACAGCTATCTTGCTAAAAGAAATGTATTCAAAATTAATTAATAGATAGGAGCACCCTAAAAAATTTCCCATGCCCGAATACTGGTCAGGCACGAACATGGAAAACCCCCTGGCATGGAAAGAGTTAAAACACTTCACACTTCCAATAAAACAACTGTTATTTTGAATAAAAACATACTTACTTCTTTAAACGTCCTCCGCTACTGTAGTGGCCAAAATTGAACAATATCGTCTAGAATGGCGTTGAAGACATAAAAACCATTTACTTTAACACATTGATGCAGCATGTCCACATGAATACACATACAAATCGAGCATATGTCTGTGTGTGCCATTGTGGCGCTTGTTTCTCTCTTTAGCAGATTTCCACAAACGTTCGATGCTTTGGGTCTTGGCTATTGGCTCCTGAGTTTGGATCCAAAAACTTAGAATGAATGACTGTTTGATGAGTCAATCCCGGAGTGGTGCCAATTGCATTATATGCTCGCCATTGATCTGACATGACTGTTGTGCCCAGCAGGATGTGTGCTGTGATTATCGGCATAAGTGTAATGTGTAGCTGGTGATCTATCTTGTACACAAAACATGAAACACTCACTAATCTCCTGACAAATGCCTCCTAAGACCCATTGTTGTGGCAAAACTCGCCCGACATGATTTTTTCTGCATGTAAACAGACTCGTTGATTTCGACTGAGAATAAACATGCATTGTTTGAAGAAGCATGCAATGTTTGAAGGCTGTAGCTAGAATACTTTTCCTCCCAATTCATTTGGCGTTCTTAAAAAATCCGGAAAATGCAAAATTGAGAAAACTGAAAAAAGTATAAAATTGTGTTTTTTTAAATTAGAGGGTTGCATGAACGATATAGGATGCATACACCACGTATATATATCATTCATGAATTAAAAAACAATTAGAAAACTAAGACAGAAAAGATAGAAGAAAAAAAATTAACACACGAACCTAATAAAAAAATACATAAATAAAAAAATTCTGAAAATTTTTCCTTTGAGATATTTGTTTAAAAACCATCAATCATTAAGTAGAGAATGTCAATATAAATAAGCATGCAAAGTTTCAATTATGTAGCTCCCCAACTATTCCTCCTGATTCATCAATTGAAGTCAGAAAAAAAATGAAAATGCTATATCGATAAAAGCTGAAAAAGACACTGACAAATGCTTATTAAAAAAAATTAAAGGTTACTTGAACAACATTTGATGCATACGTTTTATAACATTTTTACATTTGCTACTTCTGAAGAGTTCTCGAATGTTTATGTGACCCCACATACATGCCATTTGTAACACTTCCAATAAATGCTGTGTAATAAGCTTCTTTAAACTTTATGTCAATGTTATTCTTAATGTGTATGCCAAGTTTCATTTAAAATACAGTACAATAAGTTACAATACAATGCAATACAAATTTGTCTTTATTCATTTTGCGTAAAAGTCAAAATTGGTATAAAATGTTAAAAATAAACTCTAGTGGATTTTTGTCTTTCTGTTTGTGTATGGTTTGTATGTACTATATTTTTTTCAATGGCTCTATTTTTTTAGGGTTATCAGTATTTTATTTTCAATGTGGCATGACTTAGTTGCCTTGAAACCAAACTCCCTTCACAGATAACATATATTTGCTCCCACTCAATCAATACAAACAATAGTTAACTGTACGGGTACCAACAAGGACTGTGAGAAAGTAAAAGGAGACAAATGGCAAAGGAATGATGTGACCTAATTGAATGAGTTTATTGGCTGCCTACTCCTTATCGGCCTATATTTATTTTATGATTATGGATTACTTGAGTACACAACTCAAATAACTAACAACCAAACAAAAATGTTCTCAAGTCAGTTTAGGTGGGGGGGGGGTTTTCTATTAAAATTTAAATTGTGTGCTAGTGTGTTAGACCCAGTAGACAGATATGGTAAAAAAAAAAGAGACGAATCCTCCAAAAATAAGTCTCTTTCTCGTGCTTTATACAATGGCATCCTTTAACTTTAAGATGTTCATTGCAACTACCTTGTGAATTAGGTCAAGTCAAATGAGAAAAGTTGTTGAAAGGAGATTCGAGATATCAGGAAAAACAGTCTGTGTCCGCATGTATGACTCCCAGTGCCAAGGAAAAAGTTTAAAATTGGTGGTTTTGTTCTTACTAAGCCAAGCTCTCTAGAGGAATAGTTGAAACTAATTCATTATGAATGAAATTTTCATTATTTAGGAGACCTAATTAATTCATAAAGTACTGTTTGATTAAATCTTTTAACTTAAACAATACACATAAATAATCTTAAATAAAGGATTTAATTTTAATAATTAAATAATATTAATACTTTTCTACAATTCAAATGAAAACAATAAATGTATCTAAATCATCTTCATTACTAGATTTTTTTTTTTAAAATGATCTACGAAAATGGCTTAAACTAAAAAAGAAAATAAGAAAGAAAAAAATCTACCCGTCCTAAGAGAAATTAACAAAGCAAAAAATAAAAAAAACAGCTAAAAAGAATAAAACTATGAAAATATGAAATAACAAGGAGAAAAAACAATTTTTTAAAAATAATTCTCATACTAATTATTGTTATCACACCCGGCTCCGAAGCCATTTAATCTGTACGGAGCCACTTCGGGTGCGAATAGTCATTGGTGATTATAGGTACCCGGGTACCTATAGGTGAAGCCTTAAAACTAATAATATCCAATCTAGCATTATCCAGAAAGTTCGATAATTTTTAAAAAAGCTATTTCTATGGCATTTTTAAATAGATTTTAATGGGACAAATTTTCATTCTAAAATTTATCTGACTGATTTTTATAGGGCCCCCCTATCTCAGGCAAAACTAATTCGTTAGAGTTATGGGATGGGCCCCCGCTGGGGCCTCTCTTTTAACTTCAATTCGAAAAATAATTACGTAGGAAGGTGATTTTTACACGTTTCGAATATGATGTTAATTTTAATCTAGAATGTTCCAGAAAGTTCTATATTGCTCCTCGGGGATATAACATGGGAACTAAAAACTTATTGACATGTTAGTTTAGTTCTAGATTTTCATGGGGATTTTCTGAAAACGTACCCTTCATAATTCTACCGGGAACAAAATCCCACTGGGAACATGATCCCAAAGAGGAACAGGACCCGAAAGGGTAACGAGTAAACTGGAACCTACAGGTAACGCGATCCCATCGAGATTAAAAGAAACTACTTGAACTTGTATTGAATAGCTCAAACACTAAACCCTGAAAAGTAGAAGGGATCTCAAAACGTTCCGCGACGGCTCTGGATAATAATGGAAATGTTTACTTCAAATTGCGCTAGAGAAAGCATAACTGATGTAGGCTAGGGCAGTCCAGCGGCAGTGGTGCCATCATGGTTGGTAGGTAGTAGTACAAGTGTAAGTCATATGTGATGGTTAACTTAATATAAGATATTAACATGACGATACCGGAAACAACAATAATTTTGCAAGAAGCCCTTCTCCAATGACTAAACATTACATCTGATATTTAGGGAATGAATCGGATATAGATATCAATTCCCGATGTGTTTTCTCACAAATTTTAAGTGGTCGCGCCCATGCCCCCCCCCCCCAACCAAAAAAAAAACAACTAAAAAAAAAACATTGTATTAAAAATCAAAATTAAATTTGATTTGATTTTCCCCTTTGATTATAATTATTGTGTTTTTGTGTGTAATTGATGTTTATTTGGATGACATACGGCGCTGGGATTGGGGCGAGTCAGTAGGTCGCGAGAACCTGATGTGGTACCGTAAGTGTTATGTTAATAGTACCGTACTTATGTTCCTTTTCCTGTACATTTACTTCTAATTAGATTTGTGAATAAACAAACAAAATCTAAAGAAAAAAACAACAACTTTTCATTTTAACNCCCCCCCCACCACCACCATTTTTCCCTCCGACTTCCATGACGGATTTCTTTTGTTAAAAATAAGTTCACAGTATAACAATGACGGTGGGTGGGTGGGTGGGTGGGTGGGTGGGTGGATGGGTGGATGGGTGGATGGGTGGATGGATGGATGGATGGATGGATGGATGGATGGATGGATGGATGGATGGATGGATGGATGGATGGATGGATGGATTAGATGGATGGATGGATGGATGGATGGATGAATGGATGGATAGATGGATGGATGGATGGATGGATGGATGGATAGATGGATAGATGGATAGATGGATAGATGGATGTATAGATAGATGGATAGATTCCAGCCAGAGCCCAGTCAAGCAAAAACATCACCAGCACCCCGGATGGATGCGACTCGTTAACCTTGGATGGCAACTCATCAAAACCCGGAGGCGGATAACATTGATGCAATGAAACATTCTGACAACTCCTGCGACGTCACTTGTGCCAAGCTGTATCATCAAATGATGTTCCCTTGGGTTATCCAGCGGCGTGGAGAGAGGCGATTTGTTGTTGGGAACCTTGAAGAATAATACCAGGCCATATGGATTTCGTCCTCCGAAGCCCACTCCATCGTCACATAGTGACGGACGGATGCCAGAAAAAAAAATATTTACTGTTTGCAGTCAATAAACATAAATATGGACTTTAAATCATATAATTGCATAAACACTGAAACTAAAGAGCTTATATGAAACATATTTTTTGACTTCTTTCTTGTGACTTCTTTCCTGTGAATTTTTTTATCTGTGACTTTTTTCTCTCACTTTTTCCTGTGACTTTTTTTCCTACAATCGACTGTCCCATGGTTGATCTTAAATAGTTCTTGATGAGCCTTAGTTTTAAAAAGCTCACCATGAAACCACAGACACACAGATCGTAAGAAACAATAAAGGCTTAGCGTGAGTATTGGAAGAGATTCTAGGAAGTCCCGTTCTGCTATGAATTTGAAAACATCAAATACTGAACATCCATGGTTTTGGGAAACTCAATTTATCTTCAGATAACTCATCATAGAAAGAGGTTAATTTTGGAACGGGCAGGAATAACTCTTCTTCACTTGCTGAACTCTTGGGTTGAACAGCCCCAAACACGTCTGCTACTTCCTTGAACGCTGATGATCTCGGGTTCAGAACGGAAACGATCAATACACACCAGCAACTCCCTACTGTTTCCTTCTCACAGAGAGAGAGAGATAGAGATAGATAGATAGAGAGAGAGAGAGAGAGAGAGAGAGAGAGATAGATAGATAGATAGATAGATAGAGAGAGAGAGAGAGAGAGAGAGAGAGAGAGAGAGAGAGAGGGAGAGAGAGAGAGATGAAGAGAGAGAGAGAGAGAGAATACAGCATATATTATTTGTTTTCCTGTCATTCTCTTCTAAAATCTTATTCTTCTCTCTACCGAAAGTTAAGGGGCATTTCCAGTGACGCATGGGCGAAAATATTATTTTTGAGAATTTCTGGGTTTCGATATATTTAGTTTAAAAAACCATTAAAAAAATGTAAATAAATTGAATTTAATTATTAAAATATATTAGACATTTTTTTAAAACATTATTTTATTAACCATATAAATGGATAAAAAATTATTTTTTAAATGTTTTAATATTTACGGATTTGACTCATGTAACTAGAATCGCCCAACCACATCGTATTTGGTATCAATGGAAAACTTTATTTCTCAGAATTTAGATAGATAAAGTTTCCTGTCACTTACGAAAGCTACATAACACTTAAATCGGCGTTGAATCATGATCATAACGGGTTTTTTCTGACCTAATTAAAGGGTAAATCTTTTCTGGCGCACCAACCTTGAACTTTCAATTAACCACATGTTTAAATTGGCTACATATGCAATTTTTCAATTTGGTGTCACTTCCTTGGATGGTGTCATCCGGTGCGGTTAGCACCCCCGAACCCCCTAGCTATGCCACAGGGTTGCACCGAACTCAAAGTGGTGGCTATTACATTTAAGGTAATACGGGAGAAGGTCACACAATTTGGACCGCCTAAGTGCCTCCACAGGTCTACCGTGATACTAGGTCACTAATAAAAAATGTAATCAGGACAGAGAATTTAGTTTTTAAGAGCCGCTAGTGTTTGTTTGCAATCAGATGACTTTATTAGTAGCCCCAATGAAGATCTTTCTCTGGGGAAAGTAAAGGGCAGGTCTTCTACATGAATGGTGAAATGAGGTCAACTTCTCATTCTGTAAGCGTCTTTATGTAGATAAATAGTGTCACGGATTCCCCATTTAGAATTGTTTTATTGTAGGATGCAGAAGATATTAAAACTATTTTATTTTAAAAAGAAAGCGTTCAAATTTATTTGGCACAAACTTCCTTTTGCTGAATGAACCACAAAACAGCCGGTCTACATTTCATGTTCTAAAATCTAAATTTACTTTAGCGCTAAGCTGTGTTCCATCACTGATCTCACATATCCTATGCATAATTGGAGCCGTGCGACCTTGTCACTGCCACACGAAGTGCTTACCGACAGTTTAAAAAGGTTGACTTTTCTGTCAAGTTTTAAAGATGATTTTGAAAACCGAGTTGCCTATCTCACTGGACACCTAGCTGTTTTGGGTTATCTATGTAACTGGACACCTGTACATGTGCGTGTCTTCTTTTTGGAGGGATAGTGTAATGTTCTCTTTGGCTACCTTGTGGTTTTTAGTGAAGGACATATTATATTGTCTTGGTGGTGTTTACTTTCAGTTTCTACTTTTCCCTGTATGTAATGAGCCCGATCACGTCTTCGTTAAGACGTCATGAACTTATAACCCGTGTGTCGTCAAGTAGGTCCATCACGAGGTCATCTGCTTAGACTGCCTTCTCCACCTGTAGCTCGTCCGGAAGGTCCTTAACGAACATTACGAATAGGGTATTATCCAGTGACGAACCTTGTGGAAGCCCAGCTTCTAGGTCACCCTTTGATGAGGTGGCATTTTTTTTTTTAAATTTGGATAGTCGAATCAGTAAGAAAGATCTTTAACCATTTGTACATCTTGTCATGAATCCCTCCATTGTTTAACTTCCAAAGAAAACCTTTCCGCCAGACTCTGTCACAGACCTGCTTGGGGTCGACATAGAATGCTGTGCTGTGTGTTTTTTTAAGGTCCTTTAGCTCAAGTGGAAGAGCTGATAAACAGTTCTGATGACAGTTTGGTGTTCATTGAGGTTGCCAGTTGTTTCTAGTCACCAACAGAGGTGGATTAAAAATTATTCTTTCTGCAAGTTTCCTGGAGGTCACGGATATTGGGCCTTAGCTTTCAGCATCGTCTGCAGCCTTTTTCGTTTTTTTTTGTTGTTTTTTTTTTGGTGTTATGACATCATTTTCCGCACATTTTAAGGATTTCATTTTTATGAGGCCTCATTTAAGCCCATCCTCCCCACTCTTAAAAAAATATTAAATTCCAATTAAAATAGTAAAAAATCATTTGAACTTATTAACTAACACTTGCACCTTAAAAGCAATTTAATTTAATTTAATTTTAAATTAAAACTCATAATTCCTAATTCCATAATATAACCGCGAAGTCTTCATCTTTTTGCAAGTCTTTGACTTAGTTTCTTAAACTTGAAAAGGATGAGAAACTGACGCGTCATTTTTGATTTATAATTTTCCATCATTAGAATAGTATAAGATTTGCATATTTTTAGATTAAAAAATATTTTTAAGGGGTAAACGTAATTTTGTCAATGTTTAAAAACGATCTTTAAAATTTGAAGGCCTTGGCTTAAGCCTAAATAGGGACCATACATACATTAAATAACAAAAAATATGACTTTGACCCTCCCCCAATATTATATAACATTTCTTGCGCCCCCCCCCCCCTCCAATAAAAACCAGAAAAGTTAACAAAAAACATAATCTTTAATAATTTCTTAAATTTGAAAAGCAGAAATTTAAAAAAATGGAAATCAATTTTAAAAATAATAATGATTAAAAGAATTGTTATATCACATTTCTATCTACCACCTTTACCACATATAACACAACATAACAATGATAAATCACCCCAACCCCCTACCCGCCCTGCGTTATATAATTTTTCCACGGTCTCTTACCCTACAGGGAAATCCAGCCCTGTTCACGGGCAAACGAATCACTCTCACGCGACCTTTGGTCTAGTCATAGTTTGAGAATTTGATACCCCTTGCGCTAAGACATGCTGGGTAATTATCTCCCCTCACTATAAAGGCAAACTTTTCTGAAAGATACCTCAGCTGAGAAGTAGCGTCGGACCGATAAGAAAACAGTTGGTAGTAATGGTAATCTCAATCTGAAGGGACGAATAAGGTAATGCCTTCTACACAAACAAGTGTACAATTAGTTTACATTTACAGTTGTACGTGCTTACATAAATGTTTTTTTTTGTTTAATAACAAATGACTTTTAATTATAATAATATTTATTAAATAATTGGTTAGCTTTCAAAAAATTGAATATTAGCTTTTAAAAAGAATAAATTATATTATTTGAAAACTGTCGTAATCACATTAAATTGGTACTTTAATTATTTTTTTTTTGATGTAATCAACAACAAAAATACAAACGACTAAGTTAAATACAATTTAACGGTTGATGGAAAGAACATTGGACGTCATGTTTATATCCCTAACCCCTACGACCAAAAATATAACATCCTATTATTTTGTGAAGAACTACCCACCACCAAATTTTTTTTTTTTTAAATTAACTCATGTACAGTTGACAGCTAAGACGTGTATGGCATTGCTGGTTTAACATAATTTTTATTGGGGCCATTGATATTTATGGATAGGGGCAATGTGTTCTATTTTCTAATCAAAAATAATTTGCATTATTGGAATGAGAAAAGGTTTATAATTTTCTTCTTCAGACACAGGATTAGGGCTGCCGTTGCAAAATTATAAGCATACAAATTATTTGCCCGGCTCGCCGACTCATCGCAGACTCTGCCATGGAGATTTCCAGCTTGCTTTTGTTATCAATTGCTTTAGTCGTGACATGTAGTGGACAAGGGGTACCTATGATTCGACCTATTGCGTACAGGTGATTACAATATTTTTCTCTACTTCCTTACCATCCCCCCCCCCCGTTCTCTGTTTCTAATTTCGAAAAATGTGTGCATCCATGTGTTTTTAAAAAAAAATAATAATATATGTTATAAACATAATCATTTAATTTTTTGGGGGGGGGGGGGGGTTGGGGTGGACACGGTGTTTTAAGAAGATTGCGTGAGGGGGGAATTTTTTTTTATCGTGGAAGGGGGAAATGAAACCCTAGAAACGCCACTTGATGGACTGACATGTATGTAATCCTATTCCAGCAGAGTCGTGACCTCATTCATTCCTTTATTGTAACCTTTCTTTCAATCTTATTAAATTGCCCAATATTTTCGGGGACCGGTGACTGGGGTCCTGTTAATTTGTAATGGACTGCTGGTCAACGGATCTTCCCTTAAACCAGTGATGGACTCCCTCTCTTGCATTCCTCGTAAACCATGAATGGGAGTCGCGGATCAAGTGAACACACCATTGATATATCCATAGATATATATGCTTACTGATCTCGACTCTCTAAATTATCTTCTTTCACCATTACAGACTTCCCACTCCACCCCAACTGACCGGTCCACTGTCCAGCAACACGGCTCTCACAAATGCCGAGAAAGTTCATAAGAATTATATTAAAGGACCAAACACTTTTGTCAACCATGATGGTAAGTTTTATTGACTATAGTTTTATACGCCGGCACAGCAACCTATTTAAACTGGTTTCCAAAAGTTGTCAGAGTCTTGTAGACTTTGGCAATCTTAAATTTACAACAATATAAGTACACGTGATTTCCTAATATGTAGATTTTATTAAGTTTTGTGGTATGTGTTAATATGTTATAACAACTTCTTACGTCTTCGATGAGTCTAAATGCTTATTAAGACTTCACCTCTATCAATCGGCTGCTAAAATTATTTAAGCCTGTATCGTACTTTTTTTTTTTTTTTATACAGTTAAATTTTACTCCGGGACGTTTGACAACAAAATTTATCAGATGGCCGCCTGCCCACCTCGTCTAATCGCTAATTTGTCTCCCCCTGGATGCCGTAAGTAACAGTGGGGGAGCAAACCTTCCTCTTGGCTTTAAATGTAGAATGTTTAAAAAAAAATTATATAGAATGTTTAAAAAAAAATTTATAATAATAATCGATAACATCGTTTTCTTCTTGTGTGTCTCCTTTTCTTTCATTACTATGCAGTTTATTCAATTAGATCAAAAAAAAAAAAAAAATAAGAAAATTAATCTTTTTATAGTTGATTAATCGTTTATTCTTTGTCATTTTTCTTTAGATAGAAACATGCACTGTTGTTTTTTTTCACTCCCCCAAAACATAAAACATTGTTCCTCATTTCTTATTATTGGTTGCCAATTGTTAGTTTGCTAATTTATGTATGATTATTATTAGTATGTGTATTTTGGTAGATAATTTAATCAAACTTAAATATAAAAATTGTAAAAAAATATTTTAAAATATAGTGACATGAAATATTCCTGCATTCTCCAGAAGGTGTAACCGCTTGCGGACAGCTGCTAAGCTTGAGACGGGACCCCGTGACAGGATTGTTGATAGCTTTGGACACGTACAGAGGACTCTTCAGCGTGAATCCCAACACCGGTGCGAATATAAAGTACAGAGAGCTTTAGCCTGACAAAGACGTGACCTATTTTTAATTCAATTAATTCATGAATAGCGTTCCAATTTTTTTTAGAATAGCCATTAGTCAGCCGATATATCACTGATTTTTTTTGTTTTTTAAAGTTATCAGCGGAATAAGACGTGAACTCGTTTAAGGCATCAGTCGCGTGTTTTATATTAGTCGACAATGCGTCGTGCAATCAAATGTCTTTTAAAATAATGTCTTTTTAATTTTAGATGCTATTTGTTTTATTTGTATATAGAGATAATGGCATGATTAATTTATAGACACGAGACAATATCATGTTTTGTTTGCAAATAAGAGACAATGTCATGTTTAATTTATAGACACGAGACAGTGTCATGTTTTGTTTGCAAATAAGAGACCATGTCATGTTTAATTTATAGACACGAGACAATATCATGTTTTGTTTGCAAATAAGAGACAATGTCATGTTTAATTTATAGACACGAGACAGTATCATATTTTGTTTGCAAATAAGAGACAGTGTCATGTTTAATTTATAGACACGAGACAGTATCATGTTTTTGTTTAGCAAATGACACACACTTCCATTTTTTTAATTTGTGTCATTTGTAGATAAGAGGCAAGGTCATAGTTTATGTCATGTTTTATTTGTAAACACGAGATCATGTTTATGATGAAATCAACAAATCTCACAGGTCAGTTCCAGCAGATCTATTCTTCAAGCACACCTGTCAATGGACGCGCCCCAGTCCACCTTAACGACATGGTCATTTCACCGGATGGGCTGATCATCATGACGGATTCCAGTGACGTGTACACATTTCCTAATGACGTGTACATATGCATGGACGGGAGACCAACCGGAAGGTTAGACATTTTTATCCCTTTGACTTTATCAATAATCAGTTTCATTATTTCAATGTTCAAAATGTGTGCGAAATTCTTTTCAATTTGTACAACAGCACACGAATGCTGATGTTAGATCAGGCTGGTTAGGTCCAGTTTATGAGGCATGGAGCCAACGTCTAATTAAATATTGTTTTTCTTTAGCTGCAATAGCAAATAGGCTTAATTCTTCCGACGACCGATAAAATACATGCGGAAAACTTCCGGGTGGCCGAGCGGACTGAATTGAGTCGATCTCTCCAGCAGGTCAACTGGAGTTCAATCCCAAGCCAACGTCAAATCAAGCGTTAACCTCGGATTGCAACGCATCTAAGACAAGGCAAACTCTGAAATGATATTGTCACAATACAAAAATTACGGGAACTCCTGTGACGTAGAACGTCAAGGGCACAGTAAAACACACACACACACACACAGGTCATCCACTGCATTCTGGTCTGTTTCCAGTCTCTTGACTAAGTCTTGCCACTGAACCAAATGGGCAAGGCCGAGAGAGTGAGACCTACGATTTGAGCAACTCACCCTTAATTTAAACAAAATACAGCTCAAGTCAAATCTACAAGTCGAAAATCGCCTTGGTCTCCTTTGCGTGCGAAAGACGACCAACACTGATTAAAATCAAATCGTTCAGATTTATAATTTAAAAAACACATTCTCGTGTCATTATTTTGTAAATATTAGATTGTCCTCAAAACATTTAGTTCAATGTCGATTATAAAATAAATGCTAGGCATAAGTCGCTGCGTTATACACAATGTATTCATTGATTTCTCCCCGACAGGCTCATAGCGTTTCACTCCAAGACCAAGACACTGACCGAAATCCTTCCCAACACATTCAACTTTCCGAATGGCCTTGAGTGGACACCGGATGGAGATCTTCTAGTCACAGAAACATGTAGGGTAATGGTGCACATGTGATTCATCTTGACCATAACTTTCAAACGGGGCTACACATAAATGACGACCCGCTATTTTGGAAAAATTTAGACCCCCCCTACCCCCCCCCCCCACTTTTTCCGCCATTGCCACCCTGGCATAATACATTGTCACAAATCCCTCCCCCTAACGGGGCTACACATAAATGACGACCCGCTATTTTGGAATAATTTAGACACTCCCTAACCCCCCCCCCCCCCCTTTGCCCACATTCGACCCCCGCCCCAACCCACCTCCCCCACCCACCCCCCCCCCCCCCCCCCCCCCCCGTGAGTGACATCATTTATGGTTGGCCCTCTGAGGTGTGACGCCCTGGTCTGAACAAACTGTCTGGCGCCTCATCAACCGTATAACGTATAACAAAACATTCATTTGACCATTTCTACCATTTTGTTGGGGTGTGTGTGTTTTTTTTGGGTTTTTTTGCACCCCAAAGGATTAGTTTCTAAGGAGACCAGCCTTCTCTCCCCTTTATTAGGGCCTTATGCAAAGAGTATTAACCTAACACAAAAATTATTTCCCTTGATGTAAAACTGTCGTATCTAACGTCTATAACGAATGTACAAAAAACTGAAGCATTTTATTTCATTGCCTGGTGTTGATGGAATTCACCAAACTCAATCCACCTCAGAAAGAACCGTAACCCGGCTCTTGTACATCGACTGGGACCATAGACTGGAACCACAGACCATAGACGGGGCCATAGACGGGAACCATAGATTGGGACCATAGATTGGGACCAGAGTAGGAAATATGTACAGCGGTGCTGTCCAATATTTTCATGTCGGCGACACGCCTTTTAGACATGCAGCTCTTATTTTTTTGTCTAAAAGATCGCTTAGTTTTATTCTTTAAGATCGCTTTCTTTGTTGTTAAAGATCGTTAGTTTGTTCATATAGATCACCTGGTTAGTTGTTAAAGATCGTTCAGTTTTTTTGTTAATGATCGCTTTATTTGTTCTTAAAGATCGGTTTGTTTGTTCATAGAGATCACTTAGTTTGTTGCTAAAGATCGGTTAGTCTGTTCATAGAGATCGCTTAGTTTGTTGTTAATGATCGTTTATTTTGTTTTTTTTTAAGATCGCTAAGTTTTTTCTTAAAGATCGCTTAGTTTGTGTTATTAAAAGATCGTTTAGTTTGTTCATAAAGATCGCTTAGTTTGTGTTATTAAAAGATCGTTTAGTTTGTTCATAAAGATAATTGAGTTTGTTCTTAAATATTGCTTAGTTGTTCTTAAAGATCATTCAGTTTGTTCTTAAAAATCATTTAGTTTGTTTTTATAGATCTTTTAGTTTGTTCTTAAAGTTAATTGATTTTTTTCCTAAAGGTCGATTAGTTTGTTCTTAAAGATCAATAGTTTTCTCTTTAGGATCATTTATTTTGTTCTTAAAGACCTTTTGTTTGTTCCTACAAAAAGGGCAAGTTTTCTGTTAAAGATACGTTAGTTTATTTTTATAAATCATTAAGTTTACTATTAAAGATCATTTGTTTTGTTCTTAAAAATCAATAAGTTCGTTCTTAAAAATCGTTTAGTTTGTTCTTTAAGATCGTTTAGTTTGTTATTAAAGATCGCTTAGATTGTTCTTAAAGATGGCTTAGTTTGTTTTAAAGATCTTTAATTTGTTCTTAAATGTCGTTAAATTTGTTGTTAAATATCGTTTGGTTTGTTCTCAAAGATCGCTTAATTTGTTCTTAAAGATCGCTTTATTTGTTTTTAAAGATCACTTTATTTCTTTTTAAAGATCGTTTAGTTTGTTCTAAATGTCACTTAGTTTATTGTTAAATATCGCCTTCACTGAGTATTAGATGACCGAAAACCTCAGTCACTCTCGGCCGGATGGCCGAAAGTCTAAGTCAATTTCGGCCGAAACCGAAAAAAACCGAAAGTTAACTTTTGTCTTTCGGCCGAAACCGAAATTAAGCCGAAAGTTAACTTTTCAATTTCGGCCGAAACCGAAACTTGGCCGAAAGTGATAAAATGGCCACTTTCGGCGCCGAAACCGAAGCATACATTATTTCTAAATATTTCCTGGGTTGAGTTTGCTTCAGATCAATTACAAATTCCCTTTCGATATAATTTACAAACATATTTTTACCAATTCCATATAATTTATCTTTACTACTACCCAAAATGCGATTTGCAAGATAATCAAAATGCTAGGTTTCTTATTTCTTTATTTTCTTATACACACACACACACACACACACACACACATATATATATATNGGGTCATATATATTTAAATATATATATATATATATATATATGTGTGTGTGTGTGTTGTAAAGTTGTTTAAATATATATTTTTTTCTACTGGCACTGGATTAGCATCTAAAAATGAATGTTTAAAAATGTGTTCAAATAGTTGGGAAGATTGTTTATTATTCTGATACTAAAGAAAGAAAATACGTTGGAGATTAAATAAATAGAGGCTAAGTTTGTTTTTTAAAACTTCATTTTACTCCGTTGTTCCTCAACTGTTACAAAATTAGAAACGGACTCCATTTAATAATAGTTGATTACCCATCCACTATTTGTAGGCCAAAGTTAAGCTCTTAATTTTTGTTTTAAAATACCATTTTTAAAATTAGTTTTCATTTTATCGAACTCAGTATTCATGGACGGAATTGAGTACATTAAAATTCATGCTAAAAAAATAAAATAACATTTTAAAGCATGATGACATTATAATATTATAAAATTAACACTTATCTCAACTTTAACACTCATGCTTTTATGATGAAATATAATTTAAAATCAGAGTACACATGTTTAAAAAGATCATCAATATATATCGAGCAAAGCGATATATTATTGGTTCCATTAATTGTAATCGATGAAAGGCACACTTTCTATTACTTTAAAAAAATGTCAAAAAAATTAAAATTGAGTCGTTTTTTTAATTAAAAAATATTTTTGCTTGCACATTTCCCCCCGAGGGCACTTGACTTACACACTTATTCTCATGGGACTGTAGTATACTATTCGTTATCCCATATGTTTAGTGTTCTATCGATAATTAAACGATATCATACTAATACCGTCCTCACATTTTTAAATACAATTTCATTTGAATTTAATTTAAGGGTGGGGGGGGGGCTATCAAAATCATCAGATAAAGTGTTGTTATTCCGCAGCCACGTTGTGACCAATGTTACACTTTACTTATAACACGGTCTCCTTCCAATTGTTGATTTTAAGAGTGAGTCTCAAACGACCGACATGGCTACAAGTAACGCCCTTCTCTTCCAACCTCCCTGGACTCCCTGACAACATCCGGGCCTCGGGCCGCGGTACGTACTGGGTTGCCATGTCTTACCCCAGACACTCGGGAATACGAAATCCTCTGGACATGAACTCCGGGAATACACAATATCGCGCCATGGGATTTAATGTGAGTTCTAAGAACAGTTCTGTTTCAGACATATCTTAAAATTTAGAGACACATGTACATCTTCTTCTTTCTTCTTTATTTTGAGGGCCCACGATCAATGAATTGATCATTCTGACTCCTACATGTTTTAACAATCGGAAAGCGTTCTTTATTTTACTATCTAACCTCAAACCAAAATTATATTTTCAGTGGATGTCAAAGGAACAGCTCAAATCACATTTCGCCCACTGGGCCATCGGTCTTGAGATCAATTCAACAGGACACTCGGTTGGCTCTGTTCACGACCCTACAGGTTTGAGACTAATAACTGTTCATTTTATTTGAGAATTATAGGCAGATCAGGCTGCAGACAAATTACTGATTAGGGAATATTTATTCATGACACATCTATTGTATTCAAGGTAAATTTTTAAATCAATTGCGTCTTCTTCTTTTTTTTTCGCTTATGAAATAACTTATTTTTTTCAATGTGCTTTGATTTTATTGACGTGTATGACTTTTGGTACTTGTAATTTTATTCTAAAAGTCGTATATCGTTATGTAATGCTGTAAATGATTAAGTACAGGTCAAGAGTGTTTGGGAGCGGAGGGGTCACAGCCTTGTCATTAAGCAGAAAGTATATCATCTCTGCTAGTGAGACTTGGACGGTGAACAGCAGACATGCTAAGACAGTTAAACCATCTCCACCTACGCTGTCTTCATGGCATAAGGTGGCAGGACTGAAGCCCTGTTAAAGAGGTCCTTTGATGGTGCATCCGCACGTTCCTACAAAAAGGACAAGCCAGATGGCAGGGCATGTTGCAAGAATATCAGACAGCAGACTTGCCAAACGACTAGTGTTCGGTGAACTCCCTGGGCTGGGCAGAAAAAAAAAACGCTTCAAGGATTGTCTAAAAGCTTCACTCAAATGCATTGACATTGACTTTGATTCGTGAGAGACACTTGCTATGAATGGCTCGTGCAAGCTGGTGTGGCAAACTCACTGTCAGAGCAAAATCCTCAGAGAATGAGCCAACCGCCCAAGCTAAAAGAAAGCTCACTGCATGGAAAAACAGAATCGACTCAAATCCTTCTATGACCCAAAACAATGTGTATCCCACGTGCGCGAAAGCTTCCCAGGCACATATAGGACTGGCAACCCATCTGCATATTTACCGTGTAATATAGCCTTGGTCATCTTCGCATGCTAAGGACGAACAACAAAGAACAAAACAAATGGTCAAATAATATCTCTAAAATAATACTCCATTTGTCTATAGACCAGTCTAAAAAAAAATTCCGAAAAGTTTAAATAGCTTCCCAACCAACCATTAATCCCCAAATACACTAATATTCAATTTTTTTTCTGCTGATTTTCATGAAAGATAGTAAAATCATTGATATTTCAAAATTATTGTCAGGTAATACCCTGCGCATGCTCACTGAAATAAACGAATTTGATGGAGTTCTCAACATCGGAAGCCATCTTGTACCGTACATGGCCAGGATCATTCTGCCTCCTTCCACCGACAGCAAACTTTCTATTGAGAGTTATATACAGGTATTGTTTAAAAGTATATCTTAGTGTAGCAAATGACGCACGCAAAATATGCTGTATAATACTATTAGCTGGGGAAACGCAACCCGATGCACCGAAAGAGATTCATGACCTATTTTTAATAAACGTGCGCTCAATCACGTACGCATCAAATTTTCATAAAATTTCTTTTTGAACGTATTATACTATATAATAAAACAAAATAATGCGTTCAAAAAGAAATTTGACGCAAAATTAGATAGTGTAAACTGAAAATAAAATTCGATCAAATTTCAGATTAACCAAACTTCCGTTCGATCAAATTTCCGTTCGATCAAACTTCCGTCGGTCAATTTTCCTTCGACTAAATTTCTTTCAAACAAATTTCCGGTAAACCTATCAAAATTGCTATAAAAATATGTAACCATACAAGTTTTAGGTGAGGGAGTGAAGCCGTAAAAACTATTTAAAAGGTGGTAAACTTTATTAACTTTCTTGAGCGGGCGGACAACGACCACTCGGGAATTAATATCAATGATAGAATTTGAAGTTTATTTATTGTTTAAAACAGGCCTGCACAAATCAAAATGTATGGAGGGCCGTAATACATTATGAAAAACTTGTGCGGGTCAAAAGAAAACACGACAGGACTTGTGCGGGCCAAAAAAAATATAGGTCAGGGGGACAGCTATTAAGAAAATAATACGAATAAAGAGTTTTTCGTTACCTCGCGGGCCACAAAGTGGGTGCTGGCGGGCCACATGCGGCCCGCGGGCCGTATGTTGTGCAGGCCTGGTTTAAAACATAGACTATCCGTTTAAAATTGTTCCGAAGTGACACTCACCGGCATTAGATATGTGTTTGTGTATTATGTATGTGAGCCTGTGTGTGTGGGTGCTGTACGATTTGAAAGGCCAACACAATATCTGTGTGCTTTATACCTCTTTATTATCGTTTGTTTATATTAATATAGTCAATTGTTATTAGCGTATATATTTAGTTATTGTCCATAGAATAATTGTCCACATTATTGTTTCAATATTATTATTATTGTCCATATTATTATCTTCCATACTATTATTGTTAATGTTATCATTATCTGTATTTGTCCACATCCACAGCTGCTGAGAAGTAGGTGTCAGTTGTTGGATGCTGATGTTGCGGCTACAAGAAAAAAACTTCTGGAACAACAAAGCAAATCCTCACCAATGGGATAACATATTCTGCAAAGTATTTCAGCTCGCACCTTACATGAATGTAGATGTCAAATGTCAAATAAAGCGGCCATCAAATCGCGCTATTAAAAAAAAAATATGATCTAAGAATTATTTTTATTAAAACCTAATCACATTTATCGGGAAAAATCAAGCATCTGTTGTTTTTAGTGCGTTGTTAATATTGCGAAATTAAATTAAAATTATTTTTTATCTAAATGTCTTTAAATGATATCGAAATATTTTTTGCAAAGGACATCATGGGGCAAGTTGACTATTCTAATATTCTTTGATTAAATAACCGCGCGTGACAAAACTGATACTGTATTTTCCACCGCTTAAAGGAAATTTAATAAATATAATGGAATTCTTTTTAAATTTTTAATAAAACAAATCAAATTTTAGCTTTGTCTTTTCAACATTTAATAAGTTTTTACTTATTTGGTCATTCTAAAAATATACTTTTATTAAATTTATAAAGTAATAAAGATGTAGTCTTTAAATATACTTTTAATTTTAAAACATGCTATTTAATTCAATCAGTGCAGCGAAACTTCATAGCCAAATATCATTCAAGAATGCACTTAACACTCATCCAAATAAGAACAAATCATATGAAGTTGCAATGGGTTCATTTTGATGTCTATATCTAAAGACCCAATTATGTGACAGATTTGAACTTTGGTATAGTTTTTAATGTTAAAATAAATAACCATACTATTTCAATATACGAAATTAAGCGTACAATTATATACTTTCATTTTGCCCCAGGTAGCACAAGATATGTCTCAGAATAAATGAATGGATTTTTATAAATAATTAAACTTCTTAGGTACACTTATATCGGGATTAAGCTATAGGATTCCACAATTTTACAGGGATGACAAGATCTTTAATTCCAATGGTATTAAAGTTGTAAAAAAATGTTACATTCTCTTTTTTTACAACAACAACAACAAAAATTGTTTACCAAATGAGAAAATCAATGGTATTAACAAAACGTGGGTTACATAACTATACCCATGAATAGCAAAACCCTGTCAATATACACACGTGAAAGTTTAAATTTGAAAAATGGAGATAGTTTAAGATTTTCTTTTAAAAAATAAATAGGCTACATATTTTTGTTTTTACTTTGCGAAAACTTAAGTGGGTGTAATATTGTTAGGAGATTAATAGCATTTCTGTAAAAAGACACTCGATGCTGTTACAGACGTGGAAAGCGGTTAAGAGATTCTTCTTTAGATAAAAGAATTCTTTGTTTTACGATTTTCCAATAATATAGCCTTTGAGGGGTCTGCTCCTATGCAACCGTTTCGTCCCAGCTGCGATGTGACTTAAATCACAAAGTAGAAACCATGTGTAGAAACCCTTTTAGAGGGCGTCTAAAAGTTTAGGGGCACGAAAAAGGGTAGGTTAGGCCCAAAATTGTATAATTTAAAAACGCATGAAGTCTTTCTCTAACCTAGACATCATCTGTCAATGGACCGCTTTAGTGACAATAATGATTCAGTTAGTGATCATTTCGATGTGGTAATTGCAACCGTAGCCGTTGTAACTCATGTCCCTACGTGATCGAAACTGATAATATCATTTACCCTCTGGAAGTATTCAGAATAAAAGATGGCGTCACCTGCACAAGTCGGAACGTGATTTACACCATCATTTGCAAAAAGTGCGGTAAATTATATATAGGAGAGACAGGTCGTCGCCTTGGGGACCGGTTCAGAGAGCACCTCTATAACATAAATAAACACGCTCTCTGTCCGGTCTCCAAACATTTCAATAGCCCTAACCATGATGGTATATCAGACATCGCAATTACTGGTATACTCTATACTAGTAACACTACAGATAGAATCTATATGGAGAACAAACTAATAACTAGATTTGGTACGTTGTCTCCATATGGAATGAACCAAATCCACAATTTTACCTAACTGCTATGTCTTTTTCCTGTTTACTTTTTACAATTATGTTAAAGTCACTTCCTTTCTACTCCTCTTTATTTTGTTTTTGTCTGGTTTTAGCGTCCTCTCCTATTTTTCTGTTTTAGGTAGGATATGTATAGTTTTATTATGTAAATTTAATTTATATTATTTAAATGTATTTTGTTTGTTTGTACTGATGAAGGCATGTGCCGAAACGTTTACTTATGTATAATGTAAAATTATTATTAAAGCTTCCTTATATTGTGATATTGACACAATTTGTTCGTGTCTTATTAATCCATTTAAAGCTTTACTGCAGTCCAACACTTTTTATAATTAGTTAATCTTACAAAAGGGATATGGCCCTGGATGTTGATTTCCCCCAGACTGCTCTCAAATGTTCTTATGTTGCCAACTAGATGCTCCGTGAAGGTAAATACCACCAAAGGGTAACGCATCTGGTAAAGCTTAGTAAACGAGTATCTATAGTTTTATTACATTTGATATTAATTAATATACATAATTGTATTTCCTTTTTTGAATCAAATGTATTTTTCAATATCTTAATTATCGAATGTTATACTGAAAATGATCAAAGAGTCTTGAAATCTGACACACAGTCTCTACATATCATAAAGTGTATAATCAAACAGCATATTATATGATCACACAATTTCATTATGTATTCTACTTGTATTTATTACGTAACTATACCTGGTTATCCTACTTAGAGAACTTTCCATGTAAAGAGATTAAACAATTGCAATGTTATTTCAAGACTTTGGACGAGCCCATTCTTCACCAAAACATCCCATTCGTCCCATTCACAGACATCAACTTCATATTTGTTGATGTTACCTTTCTGCACGAAAGCTAATTACAAGTCATGTGATGTCTCGTGCCTCATGAGTTATCACCGTGTCCTTTAAATTTCTTTTTGTGTCGGTACAATTTGCATCCTGTCTACGCCCTGACAACTCTTGCATTCTGTAAAATATGAGGCAAACGAAAATCAAATATGCAGAAAATACAACTTTAAACCATTAAAATAATAAACAAAATAATGCATCCTTAAAAATTGCAATCTTTAAAAAAAAGTATAACCATTGACTGAGAATAAGATTTGTAGATTCAATTAGTAAAGGAGCGTGGTGTGGTGGAAGGCTGGGGGGGGGGGGGGGAGAAATAGACCATTTTAATTTCAGCTAGAAAAAACGCACCAAACAATGGGGGCGGCAATACCTTTACTTCCATGAAAGTTATGGGGGGGGGGGGGGGGGGGTGGGGGGGGGGGGGGGGGGTGGTGAGACATAGACCATTTTAATTTCAGCTAGAAATAACGCACCAAACAATGGAGGCGGCAATAACTTTACTTCCATGTAAGTTACTTGACGAAAAAAAGTATTCAAATTACTTACTCTTTAAGAATCCCAATCAGTGCAAACCTCTGGAAATTTTATTTTGAGCACAGCGTTACTGCCATACATACACACCCAGAGAATTATTATTTGTGATATTCGTGGTTTTGGCACCAATCAAGTATCCTCCCCCTCCCTTTATGCTAAGAGTAAGACACACTATTTTGGTTTATTGTTGCAACTGCTGAAGATGATGGATAGGAAATATATGTAATTTATGAGCAGGGCCTGAAAATGGCGCACACCAATAGATTTTTTTTTTAAATTGCCGCCTGGGACGGAAAAACGATGCCAAGGGCGCACTACTAAGACGATTTGCCGCTCCTATGTTGTGTACCGGGGATTTTATCGTTGAAATCACTATCCCAAAGCGCACTTATGTACCCACTAGATCACTCCGTTCATCCGATAGTGGCAAACTCTGGATACCGCGAGTCCGCCTTCCTACCTACGGAAGGTGCACTTTCGCTTTTGCTGGCCCAAGAATCTGGAACGCCCTTCCTGTCGCTCTCAGAAACAGCCAGACACTGCAGTGCTTCAAAAATAAGTTAAAAACACATCTTTTTCGCACTCACCTGCTGGGGTGATGTAGTCGACCTCCTTGTTTCCAGCGTGCTCATATTCCTCGATCTAGATTTTGTATTGTTGCGTTTTGTATTTTATTTGTGGAAAAATATAAATTGTCATATATGGTTAATTATGGATGAAGCGTGTTTTTAAAATGAACTTTATTATTATTATTATTGTTAAGGTCCTGTCTGAAGACGATTTCATTGTCTCCTGATTTTGGTGCCTGTCGCATTTCGCCCCATTCTAATTGCCCTGCCTGAGGACAGACGGGCACCGAGGGCGATGCGGCGTTTATTCTGAGAACCACTGGGTTCGTCAAACAACCAGCTGTGAGAACCCGTGACACATTTTGTCTTCTTTTTTGTTCTTTTTTTTTTTTTTTTTTTTTTTTTTNGGGGGGGGGGGGGGGGTAGAAAATTGTTTTTTGTTTGAGTACGTTCTATATGGACTGCGACCTAACTAATAATTTGAAAAAAAGTTAATGGACTATTTCCATTTTATTTTCCAAGAGAAGACGATCCGTGATTTTGAACTTGATGGGTCCAAAATTCCTTTATGGCATGAAAGTCTGAAGTGACTATCACTTTTCATGAAAAGTTGCTGGATATAGCTGCTGACAAGGTCTGAAGATGGTTTCATCACCATGACATCTTGAAACCCTTTTTTATTCATGTCAAAGCAGAATGTCCTGAACTTTCTGAAATTACTTGACATTTCTTCTCTCATTTCCTCCAGTTGCCTCAGCAAAACTTTCATTTCGTCACAGAGCATTGATTAGACATAGGAAAGCAACCGAGTGAAGATTAGTTCTCATTTACGTGTAGTACTCTCTACAGGCCAGGCACGCCTTCATTCGCTTATCAATAACAACCATTGTCCACATTTCTCATTAAGCACTCCTTGCTAACTAAAATATTTTACCTCCAATATTTATTTTGTATTTTTAATTTTTATAAAGTAAGTAATAAATATTTCAAAAGCTGTTTTTCAAGTTTAAAAAAAAAATTGTAACTTTAAAGCAGCCTTAACAAACAAACAAAGAAACAAACAAAGAAACAAACAAACAAACAAACAAACAAACAAACAAACAAACAAAAACAAGGGGAAAAAACCCGGCTACTTAAATAGGAAACGATGTTCGAGTTCAATTGAATTGGCTGATTAGGGATTGCAAAAAATAATATATTATGACATCCTTAAGGTCAAATAAAAAGAAAAATAATTAATAAGTCTGACACCGGTTCCCGGCACAATGGGAAATTTGTCCTCCGGTCCCCGGCGCAATGGGAAATGTGTTCCTCTGTCTGTCACCTTAAAAGTTTGGGAAACGCTGGCCTCCATGAGACAATAAGGTCAATGCAAAAATATGCCCAGAGCTGGAAGAGTACTTTAATTTGTTCCCTGATAGGTGCCTGAGGTGGCCAATAGAACTGACAGCAGTATTTTTTTATTGCGGTCAAACTTCACTTTGCAACATCCAGACGTGATCTGACGGAGAATGTTAACAGGGGTCCTCAAATCACGGCCCGGGGACCAGATCCGGACCGCCACGTGTCCTTTACCCGCCGTTAAGAGTAGCAGTGACAAATAGGGAACCTGATGTTTATCCTCTCTTAAGCCACACTTTACTTTGAAATGCAATCAAGTTTATGTTAATCAGGACACTTCTTCACAATATTTGATTTTTTTTTCTTTTAAATGTTAAGTTAATTTTCGTTAGTTTGTTTGCTCCCCTTTGTTTGCTCCCCTTCAAATAAGATCTGACCAGTTTGCACAGGATTCGTTCATATTTTAAAATATGGAAATATTTCGGCCCCCGACAGTGCATGGGAACGCAGATCCGGCTCCCTGGTTAAAAGGTTTGAGGACCCTTGCACTAGAATGTTAAGATTGTTGAAGGCACTAATCATCCCGAAGAGCCCGGCGTGTCAGTGTTCGGTAAGCCTTTATGATTGGAGCACAAAGATTAAAGACTAATAGAGGACACCTCATGTTCATCGCCGCACCAGGAAACACCTCATCAACCTCCACCAGGAAACACCTAGTAAACCAGATCTTGGACATTTGGATCACGAGCATCTGTCGTGTCACAAGGTAGTAGATATCCAGCGGTTACAGTGGCGTATCTAACATGTGTGCAGCCCAGGTAGGCCATTTAGGTAGCTGCCCTCACGAAGAAACCCATTTCGTTTCATTCGACATATTTAGACTACTGACGGTTGCGGCCGATGGACGATGGTCGCCATCGGAGGATTTAAATTATACAACTCTATTGTTGGGGCAGTGAAAAAGTAAATATTTAATTTAGTTATAGCTTCTTCCCTCGTTTAGAAAACTCCTAGGTCCGCATGTGTGATTTAGGGGGAACAAGTATTACAGGAACGAACTATTCGAAGGAAAACATTAAAAAGTCTCGTCGTTTATTCTTAACATGTACACAAATTCAACACTTGTCTTCTATGTATATCTTTCTATCTGAGAACAAAATAATTATGTTAGTCAATTTATGCGGTTATTTTAAAACTGTATGACAAGATATCTAAACCTCAAGCAGGGCCCTGTGGAAATGGCCACTGTCTGACACGACAGACTAGCAGGGCCATGTGGAGATGGCCACTGTCTGACACAGCAGACTAGCAGGGACCTGTGGAGATGGCCACTGTCTGACGCGAAAGAAACTGGCGAGGCACGCCGAATCCCGAATGACTTCCTGGACAAGGTAGACGCAAATCTCATGCTCTCAATGAGAGGAAGATGTCTCTCCATTCTATTTGGAGCGTGGCTAGCGCATTCTGATATATTAGCCCAGGTCGAGGTGACCTTATAAACCCCTGTGCGTCAATGTCGGGGAAGAGGGCGGCGTGCAGGAATAATACCGTGGAGCTGGCACAGTGACATCCTCGCCCCCCCCCCCACAACCTGCTGGTTTGCTGGGGCGGCCCTCTCTTGCATCGGTGACGAACGACAGGTCGGTGCAAAGCGAATACGCCACTGACCGTGAACGAAATGGTGCCACGGGTCACCATGGCCCAACCTTGGTGGTACTACAACTGAATGTGTGTGGAACAAGGCACACGAGGTAACCAAGCTACTCCACGAACGAGAGGTCGACGTAGCAGGCTACTCGCTTAACCACTGCTGACGTGCCCGATCTCGTGGTGTTACCACAGCGGTTCACAACGATCTGACTGTGGAGGCCGTTCAAGTAAAAGAAAACGCACTTTAAGTAAAACATAATTTTAAATTTCTTAAAATGTGCATTACGCAACTCGTCTTTCATAGAATGTTTTGTTTGTTTTTATTTAAATATTTTTTTTTCTACTATTTAGTATGAAAACTGTAATCTTTCAATTATCTACAAAAGTAGAACTATTTACTTTTTAAGCAGCGTATGCTTACAAAATCCCGGGTAAAGTGACTTAATTCTTTAATAAGGTATAAGACTAAAAAGTAGATCCGAGCTATACTTTCAGATCTCGCTAGTCTCGGGATCTCGGTCTCGTACATTACGGTCCATTTTTGAGTATCGGTCTCGCCCGAACGAGGTTCCTTTACGAGAAAGAAAGAAAAAAAAGAGATTTAACGAGATTTGTAAAAATCGAAAACAACCTAGGATTTCGTGATGAATATCAGGAGTATCGAGTTACGTTGCAACCAAGAATGAAATCGCTAAGAAGAAGTCAGACCTTTGGCAAAAGCATTTCTTTAAAGGCGACAATGATGGTGATGAGACGATGATGTCAAAGTCATGGAAGTCTCAACTGAAACTCAACCACAAAATGACGATGACGTTGATGATCCCAGATCGCGATCACTCGCTTCGCTCAAACAACGAACTACATCGAATTTCGCCGAAAAGGAAGAGACCGAATGCAAAAGCGGTTGATTCCAATGACGACCTTACTGCCGAGGAATTCAACAAATCTATTGCAACAGGAATCAGATCAGAAAAGCCCTCCAAACTCGAAGAATCATTGAAACTAATAGGAACATCGTTGTGAAGCGAACATAATTACTCAGCTTTTTTTTATTGATTGGATATTTATATAGCGCTGGTGTCCATGCTACTTTAACATGCTCTCTGCGCTCTGGTTTACTTAAATCTATTTAAACAGAAAAGTTTTAAAATGTTTCTTAAAGGATTTTTTAAAATCATTTTCAATCCCCCTCAAAGATTGAGGCCAACTGTTCCACAATTTTGGCGCTATCGCTTCAAAAGAGCGCACTCCGTAAGACTTTTTTCTGCGTTCATCCACACTGGGAATTTTCAGTAAGGACTGTGTTGAAGACCGCAGGTTCTTTAAGGATACATGTTTATAAATCAGTTCTTTAAGAAATTCCGGTGCAGTTACTGACATCCACGTAGCAGGAGACGAAAGCGAATGCGCTGCCAAATTGATGCCAACTATGAGTGATTTTTGTCTACATACAGTCTCTTTCAAAAGTAGCGCTGATTTGCCGGTCCAGCATGTATTAAAATATGAAAAGTACAAAAATAAAGCTAAAAATCTGTTGCTTTTTTTTTTTTTTTTCCTTTTTATTATTTTTTTAAAAATTATTTTTTTTTATACAGTCTCTTTCAAAAGTAGCGCTGATTTGCCGGTCCAGCATGTATTAAAATATGAAAAGTACAAAAATAAAGCTAAAAATCTGTTGCTTTTTTTTTTTTTTTTTTCACTTTTAATAATTTATTCAAAATTCATGTTTTTTCTCGGTCTCGTGCGAGATCTCATCTCGGAACTTTCCGGTCTCGTCTCGAGATTTTAAAACGACTGAGAGCCTGTGAAGAATAGATCTGAGGTGACCCACCCACCCGTTCACTCAGCGATCCTCCGTCGTCCAGCCATTCACCAGGTGAACACTGCACTAGAAAACTTAAAATTTTACGCGTGTGAACCAAAGATAACGTTCGATCCATATCGAATCCTTGCGCGAGAAGATGCAACCCAGCCACAACCCAACCGCCCCTTGACTCAACTGGGAGTCAAAGACCTACTCAAAGACCGATTTCGTGAAGAGTGGCTCAACGGCTGGGCGACGGGCGACACGGCATGAAAGCTCCGCCGCGGCATGTCGCGACCGTGTAAGCGAGACCCTCGGTGGACACTAGCACGTAGTGCCTAATTACACAGATGCCTATACGTCGACTCGAGTCACGCAGACATGCCAACTGCCGCCCCTGTAACCTGGCCACTGAAACACCAGAACACGTAATCGTTGGGTTCCCCGATAGCAGCGGAAGCCTGTTATTATAGTCTAATTTATTGCGATGTCCGCTTGATGAGGTTCGCCTGCGAAGTGCTAGACAAGGTCATAAAGGCCTGGGCTCGACCTTACAAGAGAATGAATCACATAAATAATTGATGAAGGGGGCGGGGACTTTTTCCCACTTGGCCCCGGGCGCAGCTTTTACTTCGCTTCTATCTAACGCTACCGTGTCATCTTCAAGCCATTGGTTTAGACATTTTCATTATATCTCTATATAGAGGAGCTGAAAGTAATGCTACTACTAGCCCCCACCCCTCAATTTTTAGGATGGTTTTAGTAACAAATCCCGCAATGAATCCGGAAAGTAATTTAAAAAAAAAAAAAAGTAATAGCATTAAGGGAAAGGAGAATTTGAAAGGACAGAACTTTTCAAGACACCCTTCAATAGAAATTAAGCTACTTCCTAAACAAAAATTTTCCAATTCACAACTTTGGGCCCCTTAATATCAGAAGCCCCCTGCAGCCGTAGAGCCCAAGCTACGACTCTGCTTGGCGCACTTGATGCAAATAAAGTCGAGTCTCACAACAGCTGGACAGTGATGAATTAATTCACGGCTCGTGCTACTGGGCAGATGTACTTGGTCATTCGAATGATGGGCATCCCGCGATTCAGGGCCCCATCTTCATTGGACACCAGAATCGTCATTGTTGAAGCTCAATTTATTTTGGCTTTTTTTACCTTATACCTTTTTGAGAAGAGGCTTTGTCCCCGGGAATCACGGAAATGGCAGCTGCTTCTGGGCAAGACCGCAAGCTTTTCTGACAAACCTGTCTCCACGAAAGAGGGTGTAAGAGGCAGAAAACAATGCAAATGTCCAATGCTATAGGTATTGCTTCTACGGGACTGAATCGGGAGTACAGAGGTTTGCTAATTTCTCCCAGGGCATAATTCTGCGGGCATTGTATTCTCTGTAAAACCATTTCAACGTTTACTGTATCCCGGATGAGAGTTAAAAGATGAACTCGTAATCGTATTATTTTATTCGGCATAGATTGCACTAGTGGTCTAGACTCTAAACCTTGCCAAAGATGACATAATTGCCCTAAGGACAAACGAAATGATACGATATGAATTCAACTGGAAGAGCTTTGGAGCATTCTGGTATATGTGTAGGACCAAGCCGGCCCTCGCCTTTAAAAAAAAAAAAGCTTTAATAATAATAATAACGTTTATTTGAAAATCACGCTTCATCCCCAAAGGCTTGAAGCGCGGTACAAAAGTCAACCATATTATAAGAGAAATGAAACAATCTATATTTTACCACATTGAAATTGAAATACCAAACGCAACGTTACAAAAACTGCATACGAGCATGACCATTATAAGTCTTTCGTCACTTGCAATCATAAATAACACAGGCAAATATACATCTAGGAGATAATAGCTAGCTGGAAAAGATGGTAGAAAACATCACCCCCAGCAGGTGTTTGCGAAATAGATGTGTCGGATGAGCGGAGTTGTCTAGTGAGTACATAAGGCTTCAGCAGCTCTTTGAGATAGAACGGTGCCAGGTCATGTAAGCAACGGTAGCACAAAGTTGCAATTTTGTACTCTATGCGAGCGAATTTGCGTTTGCGAAAAACAATGCGAGCCGCATTTTTAAATTTTATCTAGGAGCATAGCTGGAGGACACACCATGAGAGCAGTGCAGTAGTTCATGCGCAATAGCACGAATGCAGACATCAGCTTCTTTGATGCATCAAACGTTAAGAATGGTCTGATATGACTAATTCTGCGCAGCTGAAGAAAAATCTCCTTGCAAAGCTTGTTAATGTGATTTTCCATAGTTAGTGTTCTCTCTAAGTAGACAACTAGGTTTCGCACTGTTTGAGCAAACTCAATCTGTATACCTGAGAGCTTTGTGTCCTATGAGTATGTTTGCCACTGTGTTTGTGTGGCTTTTTAAACAAACTTTTAAAGTTGAAACGATTGGGTCGTCAAATATGACATACGTGATTGATACCACACCACAGTTTCATCTTAGTTAAGCCACCCAGAAGCAAACTTTTCATTGAAATGAACATCTATCACCGCCAGCAACAACCTTCTCATTGAAATGAACATCTGTCACAGCCAGAAACAACCTTCTCATTGAAATCAACTTCTGTCACAGCCAGAAACAACCTTCTCATTGAAACGAACATCTGTCACAGCCAGAAACAACCTTCTCATTGAAACGAACATCTGTCACAGCCAGCAACAACCTTCTCAATAGAATGAACATCTGTCACAGCCAGAAACAACCTTCTCATTGAAACGAACATCTGTCACAGCCAGAAACAACCTTCTCATTGAAACGAACATCTGTCACAGCCAGAAACAACCTTCTCAATAGAATGAACATCTGTCACAGCCAGCAACAACCTTCTCATTGATACGAACATCTGCCACAGCCAGCAACAACCTTCTCACTAGAATGAACATCTGTCACAGCTACAAAGAGCCTTCTTATTGAAAAGAGCATCTGGAACAACCTCCTCATTGGTCACAACTTATTGCTTTGTATAATTTCCACACGATGCTTTCATGCTTTCGATTAATGTTTGTAAGAAATGAGTGAGAAACATAATTATTTTGTTAAGATTTTTTTTTATTCATACTTAATGTATGTTAGGCATATTCATAGGCAACACCAAATGTATATTCCATCTCATTTTATTTGTTTTAAAATTCGTTTTTGCTAATACCTTCTTTAAAAATCATTCATGACACTTAATCACTTAACGTTACAAAATAAACAAACATGTAGGCTAAAGCAAAAAATGTCATGCCTTGTGATGGTATTAAAAAAAATTAAATTTACACATCCGTCATTTTGTGGGGTAATTTCTATTCTAGTGAAAATGTGAACTACATTGGAGCGTCGCTTCCTGTCATTTTTATGGAGGGTTCTAATTCTAATATTTCTTGACACCTTTTTGTTTATAAAATGGCGTTAGCAGAGTTCAAATCCGTCTAAGACAGTGAGGTTAGTTGTGGACATTCCACAATGTTAATGATATGTTTACAGGTATAAAGCTAAGAAGTAGAAGAGTTGTTGAATTCATACATTTAAAAAAAAAAAAATCTTGTTTCTTCCGCTTTCTAATTTTATGACCAGTAGGCCATACAGATATAAAAATTACCACGATTTCAAGAAATGTTGGTACTGGTAATGCTTCTCTTCAAAAATACTGCTTACATTTAGCAGAACGAAAATGTGACTGTCATGTTTATTGAAAACATCGAGAGTGATTTAGTAATTAGTTTAACTGATTTAGCTGGTTTTAGTTTAACAGACGACTGTCATGCTATATACAATTGTTGGCCATCACAACCATATATATATATCAAAATACAAATGTCAACTGACTTCCAGTAGTACGCCTATAATCGTCTTGCTGTTTTTCATCTTAAATAATCATGAGAAGCTCATCAGATATTTATGGAAATAAATGGTAACAATTAAGCGGTTGAATGGAAAACAGCACGTCATTTTTAATAAACATTAAATTTTTAAATAAGGATTTTTCTTTGATTTAATTTTTAAATTTTTTTTAAATTAATACACAAAAATATATATATTTAGTTCAAGATTATCCATAAAATCAATGTAATTTCACAGTTTTATGCCCATTGTGTTTAATGAATTTAAACAGGTATTTTTTTTGGTCTTAGTCATTAATCTTTCATTATGACATTTATTTCATAGAAGTTTTTTTTTCAAAAAGACATTAGATCACACATAATCTAAATCCTAAAAGGAACATTCTACTCAATGAGGTAAATTAACATTTCTTATGAAGATTCAATGCTGAGAGGGTTTTCTGCTCTTTAACCAGCAAAAATAAAAAAAAATTGTAAAAAAAATTTCCTTTTAGATTTAAAAAAAAATTAAAAAAACATGAAAGCAGTTGTGGACAATGTCATACATGATAAAATAAACAATTTCATCCCAATCAGACACATCTTCAAATTATGTTTGAGTTTTAAAATTGAATGATTAAAGAAATATTAAACCCTTACGTAATGTTTTAATCATAACTTCAAAAACAAAATTACACTGAATAAAGTAAAGAAATTATAGAATTATCGATTATAATCCAACCCAAATAACTTTTGTTTGAGTTTTTAATCATTAATAAGTGTCCAAATAGGCGAGGGATTACTTAATCTTCTATTTATATTTATCCAATCAAATATTATTCACAACGTGGAGCTAATTTTAATAACAGAACAGCCACACACTGAATCTTTCTTAATCCTATTTGAATTACGTTACACAAAATGTGTGGCCATTAAGGTGTAAAGTTCCTTGATAAAATTTCACTCTTTTAAACATCTGTAAAGTCTAATAAAACTTCTTTAGCTTGCTTATTCAAAATGTGCCATGACCAAACGCTTAATTCTTATGTGTACAATTCTTCATTTAACAAAGACACTTCACTTCAATGATTTATTTTTAAAGGCATTAAACAACCTTTTTAAACAAAAAATGTAATTAGATAAAATTAAAATCCCACAAAGATAAATATAAAGACTGGCCCCGTGACGTTTTGAGCAGGAAGTTGGAAAGATGCAGACATTTTTATTCATAAGGTTTTATTTAATTTTAATAATTTAGATTAACACCAAAAACATATCTCATCGTTTTGCTAACAAGATCAAGATATTCACAACTGAGCTTGGTCTAATGTGACCCCAAATATTTCTCCATGCAAAGGAGATGAAGGATAATGAAGTTGGATAACAAAGATGAGACAACAGACGAGACCAACCTAACTATCAGCTTCACCCAAAGGTTCATTGAGGCAGGTTACTTAGCAAGATGAAATATAGGAGAATTTTAGCTAATGATCAAACATGTCATTTAACAGGTTAACATGGATGAAATTCAACTAGTTCCTTTCATCCTTGCTTATATGTTTGCACTTATTTTGGAAAAATGTGATTAAAAAGCTACACTCAATGTCTCTGAGGTCAATTTTGTCATATATTCTTTGATTATTCTTATAAAAAATAACTTCAAAATATTAAAATAATTTTGTTTATGTTGCACGCCAACACAAACATTAGGTAACAAAATCTATTTAGGTTTTAGGATAAGCTAAACTTCTCAATAAAAAACATTACAGATCTACAAGCCTATTGACATTGTGATGACATACTAAATATTTATTTGTGAGACGTATTAATCCACCATACTTAAAATGAAGCAAAAATAAACTCTAAATTTATTTGACTTTTTCCTGTTTGTACTTTGCAAAAACTATTTATTTTTTAAATTTTTTTATTAACATGCAGGAACTAGCAGTGCTTCACATTTAATCATATAGACTATTTTACTTTTAAATGCTGGAAGCCAACATGAGATTTAAAACTGAAATGCAGTATAACCAATAAACATCATGCACACATACATAAATCAAAAAGACCAACTCACGAACCCAATTTTCAATCAAGTATGTCTACATTGTAACTCTTTTGCAAGCAACAAAACCTAGGAAAATATTGAAACCCATTTCTTAAGATTTCATCCTACATTTAGAAGCAATAAACAAGAGTTATATTGTAATATGATGGCTGGTGTCTTCAGTATATTGTAAATAATTTTATCTCTAAAGTACAATAAGCCTTACAAATGTAAAGGAAAACTGTGGAACAGGATTAATGACTTTATTATTTTATGCCTTAAAAATGTTTGTCTAATGAATAAAAAGTTCTAGCAATTACATTGGATAACCTAACCCAGTGGTACTCAACAATTTTTGCAGTTGCTAACAGCAACAAAGTTTTAGGAGCATTAATGCTCTTACATCAGCCTTTCATCCATCCCTCTCAAACAAAATACAGCCATCATGTCACAATTTATTTAGTGCAAGTCTTGTCTGATTCATACAAATTAAGATAGAAGCCGATCAACCAAAGCATACAAACCAAAGCCAAACAACCAAACCCAATCAATGAACCTTCTATTTTGTGCATGAGTCAGTAACATGAGGATCAAGGGCATCCCTTGGGCTGCAGATACATTTTGTGTTCACTGTCCACACCAAAGTCAATAAATATCTAATTAGTGACAGCGATACTAAAATGTTAGCTGGCAACATGAGAGCGTTGCTGAGCCCTTCTCTGGAATATTTACCTGATTTACAATTATTTACTATGAGCTGTTGAAACACACACAAACAATACAGATAATTTTTAACTTACAGTCTAATGGATGCCATGTTTTCATTTAAAATTCATCCACAATCTAGAATGCATGAACTTAAAGATGCTGTTTTTAAAAAAAATACAATTCATTCAAAATGCATTCAGTCTAGCATGTATGGATTGGCAGATGCTGAGGACCACTGGTCTTTATATTGTTTTCATGGCAATGCCACCTTTGAAAGCAGAAATACCACTCACAATAAGCTGGTTTTATAAATAAATTATTTAATTTTCAACCTAATTTAATTTGCAAAACTGTAATCTGGATTGATTAAGTTAACTTTAAGCATATTATTGTACCTATGGCATAAATACAATTTGAGATAATCAGCACCATTTATAGATTCAGAAAGAGACAAAATTTAGTCATTAGTTGAGTTTTCCAATCTAGTAAGATGAGAAAACTCATGGCTAGTGCAGACGTGTCATTCAATTTCATTCAATAATCAACTGAACATTGTTATTAATATTATTATAGATTTGCTCATGAAGAGATTGCATTAAGGTGAAGGAACTAAACTATAGGAATACTACTGTGAGTTTAGTATTGATGCTGATCAACTGAATAAGTAAACACAAGAATATGAACACTAATATAACATAGTAAAATTTAATTTAAAAAACTGATGTTCAAATAGATAGTTTGGTCAAACAAAATTTGTTCTTCCATTTAATCAACTTTTAGAATTTTACTATACTGTTCTTGTGGGAGTTCTTTCATGGACTCTTTCACAGTTTCACGTTTCAATCCACCATCCCTTTTGAAAATACAGGGGAAATAAAAAATAAATAATTTAAATGCAGATTTATCACATATAAGAGATTTTAAGAGATTAAAACATCATGATAAAATAGTTAATTATCTAAGCAGGTAAAGTAAAAGAGTGAGAAATTTAAAAATAATGTGAGCTTTTAAACAAATATTTTAATTTTGAAATAATATTTGATTTAATACTTTAATCCTGCAGATCTTTTTTCATATTGGTAAAAATGTTTAACAACGATATCTCAAAAAGAGTTTTAATTGTTCCCAATTATTAATCTAACCTTTTTGTTTTGCTTTACCACAATATAAAAGATTTAATTTTATCTATTTCCAAGAGTATTTTCATTACATGACATAATTTACTGGAAGTAAGGCTATAGATACAGTGCGTGTAATATATCCCCTATTTATTTTTAAACTACAGCAGGACGTAAAATTTACTTACATTGTATTACTCAAATTTATCATGTTGTTGAGCTGAGGTGGATTCACTGCTGTTAATGCAGTACAATTTTGTTAAAACTTAGATATCTAAAAAGGAATAAATGAATTTTTGTAAAGAAAATCTCAAAATATTCATTAAAGATTTACCAGTCCATATCCACAAGTCCACCTTGCCTTGCAATCTCTGATTTCACACGGTTAGCAAAAGCAACAGCGTCCTCATCTTCCTATAATTTAAAAGAATTAATGTGAATGAACAACATTGACAAGTGACACACTTTAAGCTTTGCACTAAATTCTCCCAACATCAAGTGTTAGAACTTATAATCATCAGAAGCAGAATAAAGATGAATAAATGAACTATTGATATTTTTTTGCAAAAATCTCTTCAGATTTTATCAGGAAGTGAATTTATAGATTTTTGCTCTCTCTTAGTAAATAATGGTTACATTCTAAAAATATAAAATGTCAATTTTTAATTGGTTAAAATATAAACAAGCTATTATTCAAGCATCCCATCTGAATTAGTTTAAACATTGTGCAAGACTCAAGTGATAAATTTATGTGGATTTTTTAATGTAAAAAGTAAGACTTGAAAAGAAATTCTGTTAAAATTTTCAAAATCATTAAAAAAATAAGCATAATTGTTTTACTAAAGGAATTAAAACAAGAGATGTTTTATCATAACAAAATAAGTTTAAAATTAGCCATATGTATAGTTTCATAATAGGCAGAATCAAAATGGGTTAACTTCTGTTTAGAAAGATAAACTTACATGCTTAGTCATTGGTGGGAGATACCAGACATCACAAACTAATGCCCAACTTGTCATTATCTGAAGCAAATGCTGTGTCCAGTTGTGTTTGCTACTATTCCAGAAAGCGTCTCCAAAACGTGGGTCATACTGAAATTCAACAGAGCAGTAAAGTAAAAGTGGAACATTTCTAAAGCAAGGAAACAAACTTCCAATTTTAAAATACAAATTGTTATTTAAAATAAAACAAACCTCCTGAGAGTTTATGTAAGGCATAGTTCTTAAGTGTTACATATTCTTGAAAAAGCCTGAGAATCAATTTAATTTTTCAATGCCCAGAAATGAAATAATTATAAATCCTTGCAAAGGAATTACAAGAATTAGACCTACTTTGATAGCCACAGGGTATATTGTTGAGCTGACTTCAAAACTCCCTTTTTTAAACATCATAACAGATGTATTGTTGATGCATGTCCCTACAAAGATGGAAAGAATAGGAAAAGTAAAATCAGGAAAAATGAATAAACATGATAAACATTTTATGAATACATCCAAAGCTTGATTGGAGAGGGCAATAGTGTTCCAAACTATGATTTACTAGTTGATTATATTTAGAAGCCTTAGAGATTTAATTTTTTTTTAAAATTCAGATGAGATTTTTCCAACAGTTATGCCTACTTTGGTTCCAAGTGACCAGTTCAGTCAATGCACTCCCTTATTACACATTGTAAACTCCTATTGATTTACTTTATTTTACATGAGTGTCCATAAGCCCCCCAGCCTGTACCACCAATATCTATTTCATATGGGCATAATATAAAATTTATTGAAATCAGAAAAAAAGAATTAATTGACAAATGAGGACGTTATTTACAAAACTTACCAAGTAACTCGATATTTATTTTTTAGGGAAAAGCTGTTTTGTTTTAAAATTAAGAATCAATATCCATTTAGTCTATTTCCCGTTAACTTATTATTGTCTGATAACTACCACAAGCTGCAAATGGGGAAAGGAAGAAGAGTATTGGAATCAAAGAGGAGTATTAAAAATCGTGCAGCTGTTTTGTGCACTCTAAAAATAGATTTCAAAGGCCTCTCAGATCTTGTAAAATATGTCAAAATCTACAGTTGCTGTTATGAACAGTTGAGAATGCATGCTTATTAAAAAAAAATTTTTTTTCCCGTTTTTGCACTTGTCGCAGTTAGCCGAACAAAATAATTATGTCACAAAATTACAAAATATAGCACTGAAGCAAATAAAAGCAAAGATTGCTAATAGGATAGCATGGGGTAAAAAGCCCACCTGATCTTAAAAGCCTTCAAAATATAATATTTTAATATAAAAAAACTAATAATTTTGAGGTATAATTTTTACCCCTACATTCAGCGTAAAAGGCCCACAAAGAAAGGGTAAAAGGTCCAGTAGATTCTTTTTGCTAGTCACTGTAATCGCTGTCACAATTTTGGCACAGATAATTGGTAGACCCCGTGAGCATTCCGTGTGTGCCCAGTAAAGACAGCTGTTGTATCTGATTCATTTTTCCCTGACTTACTTGTGGTAAATTCCTCCCAGAAAACCATACAAGGCCCTGCTTCATCTTAAGATCTGTCATGTATTTTTTTAATTTCCTTCCCCTTTGTCAGAGACACTAGTTTTATTTAAATTTCTTATCTATAATTGTTTATCTAGCAAAGTTTTCTTAAAAGGAGGTTGAAGTTGATGCCCAACATTAATCTGTTATTCTAAAGGCTCAGAAAATAAGGAAGGAGCACATCAGTGACTTGAGCAGTTTTAGTAAGATCTATGTTGACTGAAGTAATCGTTTGGTTGGTTTTTTCTCGAATGTCGAATACATTGCATGAAGTCCTCATTATTAAAAATATCTAGATTAAAAGAAAAAAGGTCAAAGGTCACACTAACAAAATCCCTTTATAGCAATACAGTGGCAGTTTTATTATAAGCTTGTAAGAAAACGTCTTCCCATGTTCCTTGGCATAGTCAATAGCCCTGTTTTGTGGGTGTTATGTCCATCCAATATGATGATCTGTGGGTCATCTTCAGCTGGCTTAGTAAATTTAGTAAAACATTCAAGCCACACCATAAACTGCTTGCTATTTGACCATCCATTATAAGTACAGGATCCAATGGCTTCTGCTGGACCATTTTTCAAAATCTGTGGGTCCCATCTTTTTCTGGGGATAATTAACAATGGTGGAATGTACGCTCCAGCCCCATTAAAGGCACAAATAACAGTGACTTTTTTCCATTTTTCAACACTTGTTACTTTGCAGACTGTTCCTTTACCTTTTTGGGTTAAAATTTTGGAGGTTTCTGAAAACAGGTTATTCCAGTCTCATCCCATATTCCAAATCTTGTTAGCAGGGAATTCACCAGATTCCAAAATTTGACGGTAGCGTAAAAATGCGATCAAATTGTATCTTATTTAAACCAACTGCTCTTGAAATGCTAACTGCTTCTGGTGTCCATATTAACATACTTGGATTCCTTTTTAGAAAGTTAGACGGCCAGTTACGACCTGCAAGCCCAGTTTCCTTTTTAAATCTGTGCTGCACACTGCACACCAAGATTTTTAACCATATCAAAAGCTATTTTCTCTACATTTCTTACAGTGAGCCCAAGCAAAAGTGCCTCCATACTTTTAACTTTTTGCTCTAAGATACAATTCATAATCTTCATTTAACTCGGACCTAATTCTTCATAGAGAATTTTTTTCCTGGATTATTCACGCCTCCAAGTCTGTGCCTGAGAAGTGTTTTCCTGTCTATGCCATATCTTTCTGCATCAGCTTTCAGACCTTGTCCTTCCTGGAGAGCTTTCTGAAGGGTTCCTGATCCATAATTTCCCCTTTCAGATTTTCTAACATAAGTTCCAGGCAGGATAAACCATAAACAAATGAAAATATTTATTTTAACTAAGTTAAAACTTGCATAATACAAATAATTATTTACAATGAAATAATTTATTTTAAACTTGCCTTCATTATCTGGGAAAGGGTAGGGTAAATGCACATGATGGGCTTTTTACCCAGATACCCTATGGGCATTTTATCCCTTATGAAGTTAACCTCATTTATGGAAAAAAAATTATGGGCCCCTTCCAATTTACTCAATGTAATTGTTAGAATGCTTAAAAATCAATAATTTTACTGGATTCTTTTACATATTTACAATACTTCATGAGCTTGTTAAGTTAACAAACTTTGCCTTTATTTAACATTTACTTTAAAAATGCTTTAAAAGTTTAAAAAATTCATTAAAATGTACCCGTTTGGAAGAGAACTCCCCTCTTATGCTTACATGTAAAGCTAAAGAAAGGAGAGTTCACTAAATGAAAATGTTGGATTGAAGTTGCGTTAATTTTCAAATTTTAGGGAGTGGTGTCTAACCCCATAAAGAGCTCTTTATCCCATCTTACCCTAATATTACTGTTGCTGCGTCTAGCAAATTCATTATGAAAACACAAAACAATTGTTACAAAAACGAGGTGTTGCTATTTTTAAAGACTTAAATATTTAGACACCCCCGCAACTCACCCGTACACAAAAGCTTATAAATCAACCCACCCCCCCCCCCCCTTTCCTTACAGGGCAAACATAATATAATTACATATGTGTTGCTATTTTTAAAGACCTAAATATTTAGACCCCCCCCCAACCCACCCGTACACAAAAGCTTATAAATCAACCCCCCCCCCCCCCCCTTTCCTTACAGGGCAAACATAATATAATTACATATAGTCCCCAACCAATCGTATTTTTCTACCCATTCACAGCTGGATGTAGAAAGGAGCTAAAACTTACAACCAAAAAAATACTTTTTAATTTTTTTAATCGGAAAAACTACCGGAATGTATATTTTAAACCCGGTCTCTTAAAATCATAGCTCCGACAGGTCTTGGGGTACAACTGTAAAATAAATCTCGAATTCTTACATTGTACGGCGAAATCGTAAGAGGTAACAGGTCTGGAGAGTGCCTAAATTAGTATTATTATTCTATTGGGTTATTATATTTATAGGGAATTGTGAGTGAAAAGCCTCTTGTTTGAAAACAAATATGGTTCTTTGCTAAATAAATGTTTGTTCTTGATCTTGAAGCTTATCTAGATGACCAGCCCTGATAAAGTTTTCTTCTCTTAATTAACAGAAATAAACAAATGGATAGTGGTTTTTATTACTTACCTTCAGGGAAAATAAGAATTGGTAGTTTGTTTTTATCTTCAATATGAGATTTTAACCTGCAAAGAGTGAAGAAAATTAATGATGATAACCACTAACTGTCCATTTTGTAATGCTACTTTTATTTAGCACTACTGCTTTCATTGATTTTGGAATCCAATTAAAAAAACAAACTATTTTTTAATTCGTGTGTTGTTGTTTAGGAATTATTTAAAGGCACATGCTCTATTTAACAATAAAAACAGCTATTAAATCAGAATTAATTATAGAAAAGAAAAAAAAGTTAAATAACTTAGGAGTAGAAGCGCTTGTTAAGGAAGAATTTCTTGAGTAAGAATATTTATAAATAAATTGAATTAAAATATGTTCTTCCAGGAACTTTGTGTTGCTCTTAACTCTATTTGATAACATCTGGAAGTCTGTGGAAGACTGAATATTTTCATCCCCTTGACAAAAGTCAATTTATCCCCTCGACAAGCGTCAGAGCAGCAATAAATATTTTTAAAGTTTGACTCATACCATTAAGCAGTGGTTCTTAATCTAGGTTCAATCGAACCCCAAGGGTTCGGTGAGTCAGTCTCAGGGGTTCGGTGGAGGTCCAAAAAAAAAAATCAGAAAAAAAAATCATATTTTATTTTTCCTATTAAGAAGGGTTTGGTGAATGCGCATATGACTCTGGTGGGGTTCGGTATCTCCAAAAAGGTTAAGAACCACTGCCATAAAGACATTTGGAAGCAAACACCTTACCAAAAAAACATGTCTCACCTTTTAGCAACTAGGCCTCTGTCTTTTGTCTCAGACCTTTCAAACCATATGTGAGCAGTGGCACGTGCAAGAGATCTTTGTAAAACTCCAAGGAAACCCCCATGTGTTTGACCAATCTATTCAGTTAATTATGGTGAGTAAATCAAGTCTGATATCAATAAATTAATCTATTGTAAAAAAAATATATTTGCAAATGATACATTTTTCTGATTAAATAAGGCTTGAATAAAGAACATAATACATAACTTCATTAAAATGTATTATTTAGGCCAAACCTTCTTACCATAGCATAACAATTGTCACAAGATAAAATAATAACATCTATAGGGGAGGTATGATTTGCAACACAGATTCCATTCTTTGCCATGTTCTCCCTTAAAATAATGAAAGTAAAATAGATAAGCAAATTTCAAAGACAGAAAACTACTCTGAGATTTGTAATTGAATATATAAAAACAAAATTAAGATAGACAGGGTTCAGGGCTCACAACATATAGAGACAAATGAACAATAATGAAGATCAAACCCACTTTAATAGAGCAAAGTGATCCCAGTCAACAGTTGCTGATTTTTGCTATGTTATAAATATGTGGTGTTTCTTCTTCAAAAATGGAAAAGCCATTAAGCGTTTAAAAGGTTGCTGTTGAAATTGTCAACCGCCTAACAGCTGCCAATACAGGATGGATGAATGATGCTTGTATTTTTTTTGCAGAAAAAAAAACAACTGAACAAGATGTTACAATGATTGCCATGACGACATTATAATCTAGAAGTTCTTTGTGGAAATATATTTCAAATTCTCATTTGGTTCAACATCATGACCCAATGTATTGATTTTCAAGCCATTTCAAGACTAGAGACCGACCGAAAGTGATTTTCTGATTTCGGCCGAAGCCGAAAATAGGCCGAAGGTTTAAAATGACTTTCGGCCGAAGCCGAAAAAATACCGAAAGTTTAAAAATGACTTTCGGCCGAAACCGAAAAAAGGCCGAAAGTTAAAAATGAATTTCGGCCGAAACCGAAACCGAAGCCGAAACCGAAAATGAAATGTTAAGATATTTTGAAATTCGTTCCCGCATACATTCTGCATATATCGAAAATGATGGGGAAAGTATAAATATTTACATTCTTTTTATAAAATGAGATAATCGTGAATATTAATAAATAAACATCTATTATAAGGGTCTCAAACTCGCGGCCCGCGAGCCATTTATGACCCACAAGACGATATTTTGCGGCCCGCTACATGACAGAAAAGTTTAGTGTAAATGCGCCGGCCCGTTTCCCCCA
>CAXITT010000001.1:3846834-3910813 GCA_964033795.1 Lymnaea stagnalis | reverse complement strand
AGTCACTTTCGGCCGGATGGCCGAAAGTCTAAGTCAATTTCGGCCGAAACCGAAGAAAAACCGAAAGTTAACTTTTCTCTTTCGGCCGAAACCGAAATTAAGCCGAAAGTTAACTTTTCAGTTTCGGCCGAAACCGAAACTTGGCCGAACGTGATAAAACGGCCACTTTCGGCGCCGAAACCGAAGCCGAAGCCGAAATTCGGTCGGCCTCTATTCAAGACCATTGACGCAATATAGACAAGTAAAATTTCACAGTCAAAACATGTGAATATGAATATATTAAATGGAAATTTGTTGGTGCTGAAAAATAAAGCTTGTGAGTTTGTATTAAAAATGATGATACAAAATGAGTCAGTACCACGTGATGACTATCTTGAACTTTTACAGCCAACATTTATTTTCTTAAGAAAAGAACCCCATATGGTATAAGATTTTGTGCTCCTGGTGCCTACCAACATGTCCGTTGGATGTCAAAGCTGCTCTTTGTGCCGAAAATGTACATTTTCTGAAACCAGTTTCAACTGACAAATAAAAAGAATTCTTGTTTTGTTCAGATAGTTCTGATGATCGTTTTTATTATCTAAATTTGATATTAATGGCTGAAAATTACCAGTCCACTTCAAATTCTGTGTCCATATCAAATTTAAATGCAAATGGATATTACTTAAGGTATTTGAGTCAGGATTTGATGCCATTAGAATTTTTCTCCGACAAAGTAGAGCTTGAAAAAAAGTGAGCAATTGCATTACATTTCATAAGAACTGCTTCCAATGAAGAAATTGATCAAGGCAACACAACTTACACATCCCAGGGTATACTCATTAAACTTGCAAGTGCCATGACTGTTGGGGCATCATCACCTACATAAGAAACGACATCCAAGGTGAGGTTGAGGCAATCCCCACAGATCAGATTACAGATATCCAAAAAGCTACTATTTGGAACCATGTTAAAAATATATAGTCTTTAATACAATCAACCCCCGCAACAAATAACTGCAACTTTGCCCACCTAGAGAGCAAACAATGCTCCAAGACGTGATTGCCAGTGATTTTAATAGCCCCTCCCACCAATGGGGATACCAAAATTACAACAACACTGGAAAGGCAATAAAAGAACTCAGTAACTCTACAAATCTAATTCACTATACAGAACAAGCAGTTGACATGCACTCTTCTCCACTGAGCTCATAACACACTCAGCAGACCTGACTTACACCGCCTTTACAGACCTATTCTCATGACACTAACAACACCAAATCAAAAGAATTTTGAAACACACTGGAATTTCAAAAAAGCAAACTTCGATTTTTATAAAGCAAGAAGCGACAACCAAAACAACACCACAGAAAAATGCTGCGAACAAATCACCAAAGTCATATCAAAAGCTGCCTCTCTAAGTGTCCCAAGACGTTCCAGAAGGCAATATTAACATTTCTGGGACAAAAATATAGAAGAAAAAATTTAAAAAAAACAGAATTACCAGGATATCTTTAGAAATTAATTCAACTGTTGAAAACAAATATATCAAAATCAGACCATAGCTAAAGCAAAAACAGCTATCAAGACGGCCAGGAGAAACAAATGGGCTCAGACAACCGCAGAAATAGAAGAATGGAAAGATGGACCTAGGGCATGGTCCCTTCTAAGTAACCTCTGCAGTGAAAGGTAGACATCCAAACCAAAACCAATGTACTAGTACTATGACAAAAAAATAAATAAATGAAGATCAAAAGAAAGCAAAAATCTTTAACAAACACTTTGCCACGATCAACAAGGCATTGAACAAAAAGAAACAGTGACCGATCCCTTATATATATGACATAGAGTCCAAAGAGAGAGAGCTCCTTATGCAAGCATTGCCCATTTGAAGAAATCTTCACACAGGCTGAGCTCAATGGAGCTATACAGAAACTGAAATCTCAAAAAGCATCAGGCCCAGATAAAATGCATAACAAGAAGATGGTTAATTCTGGCCCTACAGGGAAAAGAGCCTTATTCGATTTTATAAACAGTATTTGACGCAAACGCCCAATCCCAAAAAATTTGGAAAAGTACTGTATTAACACCAATATTAAAAAAAATATTTTAAAAAACTTTAAAAAAAAAAAAAAAAAATCCCTGAAAAATAGAAACTAATTTACAATTCCTTAAAATACTATGTGCGAATCTTGCACAGTCCCATTCAATTCATTATCTGGTGATTGATATGAAAAGATTCACCTGTTATGAAATGTGATTACACCTGAGAATGCTCTGCAAAGAATCCTGAAGCTCATCAAGGTGACATATTTGTTTAATTTTCGCTTGAAACTGGAAAAAAAAAAAAGACAATTTAAAAAAAATTAAATTTTAAAACAAAAAGTGAGCTAAAAATATAGAAATTTTCACTTAATATTGTAATAATTGTAACAAGCTTAATACTAATGTATACAGCTTTTAACAGTACCTGCTTTCTTTCAAATAACCAATAAATGCAGTTGATACAACCAACCACATGATGCCAATGAAAGCGATTGTTATTCTGCAAAAAAAAAAAACAACAACAAATCCCTCTAAATAAAAATTACCATTAAATTTCTTTTCTTGTGCCCAATTCAAAGGATTATTATTATGTTTTGAAAAGAGGTTACAATAAAGCCAATAGTCAGTGATAGTAACAATAGATGGAATTAAATAACTGGTAATATTGGCTTGTGCTTTGGGCATAAAAGAAACACAAGGTCTACCTACCCCATTAACCTGGTTTTTATGAAATTTGTATGAAATATCAGGGGTGTAAAAATGACCTTCTACTATGCTATTCTACACCGATTCTAATACAATTTTCTCCCTATGATATAATTTTTAATAGTTATTTAGAACTAAAAAGACAAATTTAGAGTGAAATAATAAAACAAAATTTAATGTTATAATCATGTGGTTATTTTTTTGTGTTGCTTGTGTGTCCATTTGTGGAAGTTAACCCCCAGGAGCCCAGAGGCTTTTGTATTTAAGGAATTTAGGACCAGGAACTAAAAGTTCAAAGGGTTAAGGACCTTGTAGTCAACTTATAAAAATTATTCTTAAAGATGAATACTTTTTAAAAATGTATTATTTTATTTATTTATTTAGGCATTTTTATATAGCGCTTACCTTACAGCTCTAAGCGCTTTACAATTATTAAAAATATGTAAACTATTTAAACTGTATATAAATGAAATATATCATGATTACCTGAATGGTAAGAGAATGACATAGCGTGCAAAGCATCCCACACACCATAGTGCAGTTAAACGTACACTAGATGAAAGAGAAAGAAAACTGAGGATTAGAAAAGAGGTTTATTCAATTGATGTTATCTTTTTTTTCAATGTACCATCGACAACACTGAGTGAATAATTTGTTATTCCAAAACAAATTTTTAAATGTAAAACAATGTTTTTTAAACATTTACATATATGTTGAAAATTCTTACCTCATGAACTGGTGATCTTTTTGTGTTCTTGTCAACAAATTCCATGAAGGCAACTCTGCAAAAATACTTGCTTTAAGTTAAATTTTTTAAAGAAGGTTTACTTCCCAAGAATAACTATGAAGAATGAAACGCAATTATGTGAGTTTTGAATGCAGAAATATTTATAAAAAGCTCTTTAATTAAAACAGGGTATTTTGAGATTTCCCTAAAAGTATACTATGTGATTGATGTTTTATCTAAGTGAACCATCTTAAATGAAATGGAAAGGAACACCATTTAGAGTATATTTAATTGTAAAAATTACACATTCTTTTTAATATGAAGTACTTAAAAAATAAAATGGAACTGCAATTACCTTCAGCAGAAAATCGTTTGGTAACATTATCATCAATTATAGCCTGGTTGATGAAAACAAAATTATAAACAATTAGGTATTAACACATGCAAATAAGATTTCTAGTATCAGTCTCAAGTAGATTGTTTAACTAGAAGCAAAAGTGCTAGGCATACACCTATTAAAAAAAATTAAAAATATTAATGACAACTTCCAGGGTCTTAATGAATATTTTCTTAAAATGAATTTGATTTATTTTTTAATTAGAAAAAATGCAGGCAATTGTAAATTACAGGTAAATTGCATTCAAGTCATTTTTTAGATTACCTACGATAAATGATTGTATAATTTATTGTTAAATGAGACATATCTTAAAGTAAACCTACCTATCAAAATATGTTACGCTTGTTAGTATTGGAACCCAAGAAAATAGTTAAAAAAGGTAAAGATGGTAAAAAGTAGCATAATAGCTTTTAAAAAGTAATAATCCTTATGTTATATAGCTTAAGTTTTAAATTATAATCTCACTTACCTCCATTCCACACTTTGAAAAGTTCATAACATCTGACAACTCAAATTCTTTTTTCGACATGCCCCAGTCTAATTGTTCTAGACCTTTGCTGGCAGATGAATTTTTTTCAACTGCCTCTCCTGAATTAAATAAATATGATGAAAATATTCATTGTTTTAAAGCTGTCATTAAGTGTGTTTTTGTTTAACACACATAAACCTCTTCAAACAATAAAACAGCATCTTTATAAAGGAGAGATAATTTCCTTGAAGTCACTTTGCCACACTCCTAAAACTTAGTCCACATAATATATGGCCATCTCTAGAATAAAATATTACTTTTCCACTTATCTGAATTTTTTTACTAAAGTCGAACCCTGTTATGTCGACAGCCTCGGGGTTTGCCAAAAAGCATCGAGATAATCGATGAGCGAGCTAACCGAAAACCGATATGGCGGCAATATATATTAACATGTGATTGAAATTTCTTTATGTACACGATGTGCGTTTATAAATGAGAATGTACATAGACGTGTTTTCTTTTAAACAACAGCATTACCACGATTTGTTTGATGAAGGGATCAGCATCCTATAAAAATTTACATGCATGTTTGCTAACAACACAAGGCATATGTGGGGAGCCACTTTTTCAGATTATACCGGAATACCGGATTGGTGAGGCTAAATATTTTTCAGCTCTGGATTCGCGGGTTTTTATTTTCTCTCGCTCCGGATTCGCCAGTTCAGGTTATTCAAATATGGATTCTGGGTTTTTTAAAAAAAATCAATGTGCAAGAACGCGTAAAAGACTATTAGCAACAAGCGGGTTTGCTATAAATAGAACAGGTACTACGACCGCTCTCTTTTTTTTTGCAAGCCTCTTGCTCCTCGCTTCTTGCTGTGTCAAATTTAATAGCTCGGACTATGATACTGTCATTTCATTTCAATTGCTAGTTTGAAGTAGGCATGTTTCTGTTGTATATAATTTTAGAAACCCTGTGATTTGTCATGAGGATCAAACTAACCGAGGTTAAGAGGCAAATTTGGCCGCCTTTTGTGCTCAAGATATCAGGGTTCGGCAACATAAAAGAATCAACATAACCGAGGAAAAAATTATAAGACAAAGAGAGAATTTGGCGGTTCCACTTCCAAAACGTCGACATAACAGGGTTGGCGAGTTAACCGAGGCCAAGATAAGTGGGTTCGACTGTATTAAATTATGACATTTTGGAAATCCTGGCTTTAACATAATTAAATTCTTATCAGCGGGAAGAATTCCAATTGCGATCATAAAAAGGGGAAAAGGTGGTTATAGCTGTAGCTGAAATTAATTCGTATATTTCATTTTTAAAATCCAATAATCACACTAGGGGAAGAAAATTTTTTCAGCTAATGACTCAAGATTATCAAACTAATATTCAAAAGCAATATATATTTTTGTATTGTCTTTTGTTTAAATATGGTCTATTTAACTTAGGTTTAATATTAGTTCAACATATTTTTAGCATCTATTCTTAAATTGAAAAAAGGAAACTGTAGAATTGAGAACTTGCATGCTAAAAATATGACAAAATATAAAATCTATCAGTAGCTTAATTACCATCATTTTCAGGCTTTTGATCAGGTTTGTCAATTTCTTCTTCACTGTCACTGTCTTCATCGTCAGATGGACTTGGTACTTGCACCTTGTGCTTGCAAGCCTGGAAAATTTGTTATGATGTAAATAAACAAATTTGGTTTAGCCGTTAAGCAATCTTTTCTTTCAAACTGCTATATTTAATAGAATTTAGGTAAAGGAATAGTAGGCAAATACTTTATTACATAAGCTGAACCAGGGGTTTCCAGCCTTTTTGAGCCCTTTCCAAATAATTTCTATGGAGGAGCCTCTTAGCCTGACTTACATCTTACATAATTACAAGTTAATAGTGTTTAAGAGTTTCCTGGAGCAGCTGTTGAGACCCTGAATCAGTTTCTATGGAGGAGCCCTCTAGGCTTCCTATCATATGTATGTGAATTTGTTTTACTTCAAGTTAATAATAGTGCAAGCAGAACACATGTTGAGAAAGCAATTGATTTTCGAATAGTATAGGTAATGTTAGTGGTGATGGTGTGTAGTGTATATGGAATGTAGTGTTGTATATATGAATTTTATTGTGTAGTACAGGCACAGACAATTTAGCTACTTAGACTTAACTTGACCCATAAGTAATAGTGTCTATAGCAATACTAATGCTATTTATATTAGTAAACCTCAGAAAGGCAGACCCAAATTTAAAATATAATACTATTTGTTAGAAAGTGTCCGACTACCAACCTAAAAGCCGCCGATAACTGCTGACGTTTTTGTTTACGTCTAATACTCTATTTAAAAACGATTCTTTTTTTAAAAAGCCTCTTCTTCATCATCTTCTCCTGAAAGAATTTTTCTTTTTTTTAAAAGAAGAATAAAAATAAAGAAAAATGCAAGAGAGATACAAAAGTTATCTCTGTTGAATTGTTTTTTTTTGTATTAGACGGTTTTCAGCAAGCCATACTAACCAAACCATACAGTGCCTTCGGCGTTATGTCATAAGTTTGTAGAATGTTTCCTGACAAAACATTATTTGAAATATGGTACCAGTATTGTTTATTTTATATTATTACAAGCAATAATTAGTTTGCAAACAAAATTTGAAGTAAAAGAATTATGTCATTAATTATCGGCGGCTATTAGCCTGGTAGCCGGACACTTTTTAACAAAAAGTATTCTATTTGGGACCGCCGTTCTGAGGAGTGCCACCCTCAGTTGTTCAATACTCTATCATTCATCATTCATGTAATTGAAATTGTAGTGGTAGGTTGTAGGCGATTATACTAGCAGTAACTAGCATACTGACTTAATTAGGCCTATAATTATTAATTATAATTATTTGGCTAATATTAAGGACGGCTGCCACAGTGTTTATTATAGTTGCAGTGAATTAGGGTTTAGGTTAGGTTGAGGGATCGATTTAGGGTTCAAGTTAGGCATAGGCATAGGGATCGATTTAATTTAAGGATACATTCGTGAAATTCGATAAAATAGTGGCAGTATTCCTTAAAATTTACCAATTATTTATAGTATACTGACTCAGACTCAATCCCCGAGAGGCCAGTGTCAAGTGTCACTATCTCACACTAAATAGTATAGCCGTATAGTCTAAGGACTAAGTAAATTATAGTATGATACTAATGACTAATGATAGTAAAGTGAATAGTGACTAAATATGTAAATCTCTGGGTCTACCCATCTCTGAATTATCTTACCTCGAATATCTTAAGCAAAAAATTAACATAAGCTTTTCTAATCCCAAAAGAAGTTCCACACGTCGCTAAAATAATGACAAGTGTGACAACTAAAATCAGTGGAAGAAATAGGAAAGATAATGCAGCAATGAGTAACTGCTCTCCCATGGTTCGATGTTTTTCTGTTAAATTACAGAAAGGAGACTATGCTAGCGTCCATTTTGTTTAAGTGTCAAAGGTAAAGGTCAAAGTACAAAGTACACGTGTGAAGGCCAAGAAGCTCCCAGTTGATACATGTATGGATGCATAATGATTATATCAATTTCAACATGGGGCATACGGGGTAAGCCCTAATGAAAAAATAGTAAATAAAAGGTGGGGGTGGATTTGAAGATTTTTTTTTGGGGGGGGGGGGGGGGGGGTGCACCAGTTGCTTTTAATCACCTAAACAAAATCAACATGGTCTAGTATCTGAACTGAATAATGACAAGCTTTCCAACTCCTCCATGGTGAAAGAAAGTGTGTTTTTGTTTGTTTTTTTTAATTTTAATTTGATGATATATTAATGCAGCCAAAGCTAATAATAATAAATGTAAAGTGTTATCATGTTTCACAGTGGATGAGAAAGAGTATTTGACACCGGTTTGATCCTTGACTTTATGATTTATCGTCCCCCAGGTGCATCAAAAATCACCTAGACCTACCAGGCGCACATGGGTAGGAAAAGGGTGATGAAGGGGTGTTCCTTCCTAGGTGGCACTTTCTTCTCTTTATAAAGGGGCAGAATTTTCGGACAACTACAGAGTTTAGTGAAAAATTTAGCCAGCACCGGATAGTCCTAACCCTAGCTACTACATTGACTCTACTGTCTTGGCAAAAAGACGTTCGGTTTCACCGATACCGTCCTAGAGATGGTTCCGCTCGTATCTGACAAATAGGGTCCAATCAGTTATCGCAAACGGCTTGACCTCGAAGCAATGTATTATCGAATTCGGAGTACCCCAGGGCTCGGTCCTGGGTCCGGTGCTTTTCACTATGTACGTTCAGCCTTTGGGTGCAGTGATCAAGCAGTTTGATATGCTCTATCACATGTTCGCGGATGATACCCAACACAGAAAAAAGCCTTACGGAGTGCGCTCTTTTGAAGCGATAGCGCCAAAATTATGGAACAGTTTGCCTCAGTCTTTGAGGGGAATTGTAAATGATAAAAAATCATTTAAGAAACAATTAAAAACTTTTTTGTTTCAATAGATTTCGGTGGACCAGAGCTCAGTAAGCATGCTAAAGTGGCATGGATACCAGTGCGATATAAATAATATTTTAAATATCAAATCAATAAATCCCCTCTCAGTTCCCTCAGCTTCTTAGTATAACACAGAAGACAATTGAGTCAATTAAGCACAGATTGAACATAAACAAGCTCAAATTGAACGATGAAAAGACCGAGCTGCTCCCCATCAATACCGCTCAAAAGCTAAAATCTGTAAATAGCACACCACCCTTTTCTCTCTCAGGTATACATATTGAGTTTGCTCAAACAGTGCGAAACCTGGGTGTCTACTTAGACAGAACACTAACTATGGAAAATCACATTTGCAAGGTGATTTTTCTAGAGCTGCGCAGAATTAGTCTTATCAGACCATTCTTAACGTTTGATGCAACAAAGAGGCTGATGTCTGCTTCGTGCATGGACTACTGCAATGCTATCATGGTCTTCTTGCTACGCTCCTGGATAAAATTTAAAAAAGTACAGAATAATGCGGCTCACATTGTTTTTCGCAAACGCAAATTTGACCATGCTAAACCACTTCTGAGAGAGTTGCATTGGCTGCCGGTCTGCGCTCGCATAGAGTACAAAATTGCAACTCTGTGCTCCGCTGCTTACATGACCTGGCCGCCGTCCTATCTCAAAGAGCTCATGACGCCTTATGTACCCACTGGAAAACTCCGCTCATCCAATAGTGGCAAACTCTCGATACCACGTCTTCGCCTTGAGACTTATGGAAGGCGAAACAATTTGGAACAAACTTCCTGTCGCTCTCAGAAACAGCCAGACACTGGAGTCTTTCAAAGTCGATTTGAAAACATATCTATTGTTGTCTACAATCTTTTCAAGCTAGCCACTATCTCCTAGTTGTAGAGTGGTCTGTGTTGTTTATAGTTGCAAAGGATGAAAGACTTAAAATGTGTATTCTAGTACGTAGTTTTTTGTAATGTTGCGTTTTGTATTTCAATGTGGTAAAATATAGATTTTTTCATTTCTCTTTTACTATGGATGACTTTGTACCGCGCTTCGAGCCTTTGGGGATGAAGCGTGATTTTCAAATAAGCTTTATCATTAGCATTATCATTATCATTATTATTATTATTATTATTATTATATCATGTGAACCGGGAATGCCACCCCCCCCCCAAAAAAAAAAACCCAAACCAGGGGGCCCACCCCCCCCCCCCCCCCAACATTTTTTTTTTACTTTACGAATGAAGATGTTTGCAATATCTTTAAAAAATATAGAAACTGCTATCCAATGACTCAATTATAAACGTTAAGACTTGAGATTAAACTTAATAAATTGACGCAACAAAGAAGAATAAATAAATAATAAAATGTAAGAGAGCTTTGAATTTTTACAATTAAACATTTCTTTTTTTTTCTTTCTACGGCCCGTCTTGAGCAGGGCATCATTGATCATAATCCATCGATCCAATAAATGTATTTTATTGTACCAGTACAATGCAGTTACAGACCGGTACTTTGACGATACAAACTACAAACTACCTCATTTTCCGATAACTTCTTTATGAGCATATGAGTGTGCACGTACTATGCCATTAGGAACAAATTTGGACTGTTATCTCCGATATGCCACTTATCTACCAGGGCACTTGCGGGGCTGCGTGTATTGAAAATCGAATTTACTAAATTAGTTATTTATTTATTTTAATGGGGGCCGTGAACAATAGTGTACATATTATACAACACACAAATATGGTATTCTTACCCACATCCCTACCCCGTACAATCAGGGCCGGCGCTAGGGGATGCAGTGATTATTTCAGAAATTTTCACCCGGGGGCACTTCAGTTTTATCCGGGGGGTATATTTTGGCTCTGGGGGGAACTTGGCTTTCCCGGGGGGGAGTGCCCCCCCCCCTATATCTAGCTGAAAGAAACCCAGAGGGGATGGCGAAGTGGGTGGCCGCCCAAGGCCCGCGCGTTGCCGTAGTATATTTATAATATACCTAAGCCTACCAATAGTCCCTAATCCAGTCAATACAATATTCCGAGATATTAGATAGTCAAATGGTCTGAAGGTCAGTCTGGCTCCCATACTTTCCCTTCGAGATGAATCTCGGGAAGACCTCTGGGCGCATGTTAAGCAGACAAAAGGGATTATCAGGGAATTGTTTTACTGTATATAGACCCGTTAACATTTTGTTCAGCCTTCATCACACGATAAGAAGACGAATGATATTTACTGTTGTTTTGTAGAACAAATATCCGTTATGTCGCGTCCCATTATGACCAACAAGGCCCCAGTACGACTATAACGTGTCTTAATATCCTGTAGGCAGAATATTTAACGTCAACGGCCCCGCAAAATTCAATTTGCCCAAGGCTCCACACCCTCCTAGCGCCTGCCCTGCGTACAATGTTATAGAACATTTCCTTTGACCACCCACATAATATCGTACATTTCTTCCACCCCACTCCCTTTTTCGATAAAACCAAATAAACAACAACAAAAACTAGAACATTTAAAGGAAAAAATATCATTTTTTTAAAAAAGGGTCGTTCGAAAATTACGTCACGCTCATGGTGGGGGAGGGGGTTAAGAATTAGTGCCACTTTGTGACAGGGGTGGAGGGGACAGTAAAAAATTAGTGACGTAACACATTTTTTTAAAATCTAAAATTTTCTAATTTTGAAAAAAATCTTTATTTAATTAATTTAAAAAAAACAACATTAATTTGAGGTCGAAAATGCCTCAGGTATTATATGTGCCGTGAAACTAAGTCGCGCACACCTTCTGAAAACTTACGCAAAATCTGTTGTGGCCATTTTACATTACTTCGTTGCTTTTGCGTTTTACGTCACAGTTTTGTAGTAATACTACATCTTAATCCTTTATGGGAGAATCTTAAAGAATAAAATAAAATCTTAGTTTATTTATGAAAATTTTATGTATGTTTTGAATTTTTTTAGGTGTGACGTGACACTAACGGGAAAAGGGGGGGGGGGGGTTAAAAAATTTGTGACGGGGGAGGGGGGTCTGAATAGGTATATTTTCCGTGACATAATTTGCGAATGACCCCTTACAATAATGTGCTATTGTAAGCAAAAAATACTTTTCAGTTTTTAACAATTTAGGCTAATTTTGTAAATTTGAAAAGCAGAAAATGTGTAAATATAAGAATTTTTTTTTAAGAAAAGAAAAAGAATTGTTACGCAGCATTAATGTCTACCATCCCCATCCCATAAACACAATATAAAAAAATGATTTAAAAAAACAAAACAAAAAAAAACTACTGCTTTCCGCTATATAATTTGGGCATGGCACCAAAGTCAACTTTTTAGGAAAACACAAGCGCTAGTGCATTAACCATATATAGCCTTTGGGCATTGGAGCAGTGTCTGGATTCGTAGGCTATCTATAACTAAATATAATAAAAGATCCTCTTATTGGTAACATGCGAAATTTCCAACAAAAAAATTGATATTTTTAAGAAGTAGCAAGGGAAATGTTGTTAATTTTGTGACAGGCGTCACGTTTACTTTGCTTCATCTTTTCTGGTAAATGAACTTCAGCTGACCCCCAAGTTCGGTAGCGCTATAAGGGGGTGGCTAACTAAATATAGTCTCTATTGACCTTGATTATAACTAACTAAAAACTATGGGCTGTAATATTATTAGAATTATGTAGAATTGTGTAGAAATAGCGAGAAAGGAATGCAATGTGTAAGTCCGATCGAGAAGTATCTTTGAAACAGGCTATATTATATACACCTAGAGAGATTGAGCGACAGGGATATCAGACGAGAGATATTTTGAGCAACATACTATAGTGATTTTCTATACGAGACAGAGATTTGTTTACTAACATTTTGATGTGTGTGTGTAGATTCCTTTTCCTCATTGTACCTTGTTACAACATTGTATTATGTATATTCTTCAATATTGTACCGGTATAAGCCAATCATACTGTGAGTCAATAGCTTTAATTTGAGTCCTTTCTGATTTTGTATTTTATTATTAACTTATTAAATGTAGTAATTGTGATTAGCCCTGGTGTGAGTATCGTATTCTTTGTTATTGTATTTAACATATGGTATGGTCTTTTGCTGTGTACTGTTTTAGAACGAGACATATTCTTAAATAAGAGATTAATATATCCATATTGAAAACAGTACGTAACAATTTATTACTTGATATTTTTAAGCTAATATATTGTAATAGCCTAAGTTAAACTATAAGCTATAATATTACATTGAGCTGGGGGGTCTCGGAGACGCTTCCAAGCCTCTCTGCAGGGTCTCTGTAAACCAAATTGGCCTACATTACATGAAAGAATGAGCTTGTCCGAAAAATTGTTCACATGTTCAAAAATACGCACCGATTTTGTCATAAAAAAAAAAATATGAAACACAATTTTTTTTTTTTTTTACTTGAGTGCGCGGCGCACAAAATAACGTGTTCATCTTTTTTGCCCCAACCCTGCTTTAAATTACAACCTAATCTTACGCTTACTGAAGTTACTCTACAAATTTGTAAGGAGATTATTTAATTGTTCATATCCATATTTGCCTACGCACAGATGATTGAAAGAAAGCGCCGAGTGGCTGCTTTCATTGCAGGGCCATTCATCGGAAGCTCCACGCATTCTCTACTCCGCTTTTATTAACAATCAGTCAAAATAAAAGAAACATTGAAACAGGCGGTAAGGTCGACAAAAGCAAGTTTGATATTTGATGACTAAGCGTAAGTAGTTCATTTGGTTATTTCATTTCTATAAATTAACACTTACTTTAAATGTTGTGATATCTATTTTTTTTAAAAGGGAAAAATAAATTAAACTTGTTTATTTTTTAACTATAAGTTATTATTAATTAGGCCTGCTGTTTTAAACTATATTAAGCTTTCTATGTATAAATCATTGAAGAATTACCTAGGAGGATTTAATCAAATGGACAAATCTTCCATGTTCCCTTTACATTTGTTCTGATGTAATAAATTATGTGTGAGTGTGTGCAACAGCTTAGTGACGTTATAATTTGTGTTCGCCCTGTGAACAGCGAATTACTAAACATAGTTTATTCTGGCCAACACTCACGCCAAATGTAATGCTTATTTCTCTTCTGCGTAGTGAAAATATTATTTACAGCTCTGGATTATTTGAGGAAACGTCAAATGATGAAATTTACTCTCCACAAGTTCATTCTTGTCTTAAAATCTAATGTGTGTGCTAATCTTATGCGTCTCTTAAAATTTAGATGAAAGATAGGTTCCAATGGAATAATAATAATAATAATAATACATTAATTAGTTAAATTCAGGGTCGGCGCCAGGAAGCCGCAGAGCCTTGGGCTAGATGAATTTTGCTGGCCTTTGACGTTTCATACGCTGGCCATTGTGATATTAAGTCATGCCATAGCCATAGGCCTACTGGATCTTACTGGTCATAATGATGGTACACAGCATACCTAAAGTGACCTGTTTTTGTTTTGTTTTTTTTTCTTTTTTTATTTAATTTTTTTTTTAAAATAAATTCAAACCAGAACGGTTCAAATCATTTTGGCGCCATGATGTCAAAAAATAAAACATTGTTTACAGGAAGAATTATTTGTGTCTGCGAGGAGCACATTTGGAGAAAAATGTATTATCAAGATGCACATTTGAATAAATTGTATATATTTTAAGTTGTGCTATATATTTATGCCTGGATATTGAATGTACTCTATTTTTAAAAAAAAATAGATTAGTCATGTTCGATAGTTCAGTCTTTAGCCGTACTAGTTACAAGTAAGATATAACTCATGAATGACAGAAAAAATGTCAGAAAGGCAGCACTGTGCTGGTAAAAAATGTACGAATGGTCAGCTTAGTTTAACCTTCTTGTCTTGAAGTTATTCACTCTTGTTATGCCCCCCACCCCCCCACCCCCCAGAAAGTTTTCTGAGGTCGCCCATGTCCACAATCTATATGGTGAAACCCAATGGCTACATTTTTTTTTAGAGATATTTAAAGAAAAACAATAATCTTACAGAACAATCCTACAGAAAAAGCTACAGGATTGTAATCATCGACAACAACAAAACAAAAACTTCACGCGAAATATGCAAAGAAATAAAAATACGCAAAATGGCTTTTAGTAAAAAAAAATTAAAAAATAGGAATATTAATAAATTGACCCCTTCCTTTCTTTCTTTGTGCCTAATACTTCAGTGAGTTCTTCATTGAAAAGGGTGGTAATAATATCTCTTTTAATTGACAATATTGACAATATATTCAATACAGCTTGAGGTACTGATAATCTCAAATACGTTTTTATCAACTTCAATTGTGAATGGAATTTGCTAAAGGTTACCAGCAATTTGTCTTTTAACGCTGTCGGGGTGGGGTGGGAGGGTGGGTTGGGGGGGGGTGAATCTGCCAGTGGCATAAGGTATTGAAGACTGTAATGATGCTTGTACTTCTGGAAATATTTCTCTCAGGGACCTTCAGTTTTCAAGTAAGTCCAAACCATCTACATCCCGTCAATCGCCACTTCTCAACGTCATTTCCAAATCCTTATCAGTTTTTTCTCAAATTATCCAGAGGGATGCTACGGAATTGCTGGATATCATATAGAAAGACAAAAACAGTCACCGGACAGTTGCAAGGGCTGGAAACATGTCTCCATAGATCTTAAATGCCTGATCTTGTAACCACACAAAAAATAGTCCATCCTAATAGATTCTTCCTGCTTCTGTTGTGTCTCATCCCTTGATTTCTATCCGAGCTGCCTCTTTCTTCATCTATTGTAGCATTCTTTAAACATTGGTTCGATGTTCGTGTCTGATGTAATGCGTAATGGTTACATTAAGTTGCAAAGTTGAGGTCAAAGCAAGTGACCTTTTGAAGAATAGTATGGTAACAGGGGAAGAATGGCCATTCGATTACCTCTTTCCTCCAAATATTGTGTCGACTGGAATTTACGAACTATGAGATGAGTAGGCATGGCCTGATATACGTATAGCATAAAGTAGTATAAGGGCTACGCGTGGGGCTTCCACAAGAGAGCCCCCCCCTAACAAGCACGGGGCCTTAGTCGCCCGCCACCCCCCCCCCCGTTCGCCACCCTAGCGTCCACCCTGGTTAAATATAGTATATATAACTAGGAGCGTATGTGACTTATTTTAACAGGGTGGGGTCCAACCTTAGCCATCCTTTAAGCACTCATCGGATTTTGGTCATTTAAAACAGTATCTGAGCCCAACGGGGGAGTCCAGACACGCCCCCCCCCTGCCTATAACAGCGTTCCCCATGGACCGGAAACGACCCCCGAGCCTTCAGTCACACGGAGGACCATGGCCTGTAGGGCTTACAGAAATTGGAAATTTGCCAGGGTAGCCGTCCACCCACGCAGGGTACCCGAAAACAATAAGACAATTTTATACTGTGGGGAGTCACTTATTAAGTGATGGCCAACGTCGCCACCCGGTTTTATCATCTACCGACATAACAGTGTAGACTTTAATAGGCCGTTTCAGATATAATTACAACTAAAAGATCACCATTATGACTTTCTATATGAATTGATGTAAAATCTACATCGCTCTGTACGATTGTTTGATCAGCTAAACTTTCTAGTCTAGTAAACTTAGCATGTTCCTTGTTGTCGCGAATACTATGATCTTGGAAAGACATCATGATCTTTGAAATTTCGTAACTTTTAAACGAAAGAAGATCGATCTATACGAATGTCATTTTTTTTTAAAAAATAGCATGTCATTCTCAGGAGCGAGGCATTTAAAATGTAAGAAAGCGAACGTGTGGTAGTTAAGTTGCTAGGACCCCCAACAAGCATCATACGTGACGATCCGTCTGACGCGCCACCATCCGGCAGTGTAGACAGGCGCTAGAGCAGCAGTTCTCAACCTGTGGGTCAAGACACCTTTGGGGGGCCGAAAAACCCTTAACCGCCTAAGACCATCGGAAAACACATATTTAATAAGTAGCAACGGAAAAAAAAATTAGGGTTGGGGAGTGGGGGTCACCGCAACATGAAGAACTGTATTAAAGGGTCGCGGCATTAGGAAGGTTGAGAACCACTGCGCTAGAGGGAAATCGGGAGGCGCAGCGGGCGCTAACGGAATAGGAGATTACAAAATTCTTATTAGAAATTTCATCATTTAAAAAAAAAAAAAAATTGGTTAGGCCCCTAGCCTACATTTCACAATAACAATTTAATAGAACTTTTCGTTTAATAAATTAAGCAATTTATTTTTTTTAGAAAATGCAATCACAAGATGAAGATGTCTCAGCTAGCAGAACTGAAAAAGTCATTGCACTCGTACGAAATCTCTGGCGTTTGTTGTTGGACTACGTCGGTGCCACCGAGGAAGCTTCCAAATGGTGGAAATCTGTTTTTGAAAGAAGAATTCTTGTAAGTATTTGTTAACTATATATTATACGCAAGCGTTTCCCAAACCCGTACGTTTATTATTATTATTTTATTTTTTGACCTGGTAAAACAAGTTTCCCCATTGCACCAGGGACCAGTGCAAGATTTATTAATTATTTCTCTTGGTGACAAGACTGTATCATACCGTTTTAAGGCTTAACAAATTTAATCTGTATAGTTTTAAGATGTGGCTCGTTAGATGAACAATCCGTTTTTAAAAAAAAAGGACTTAAAACCAATATACATATTGTATTACAAAGGAAAACGATACCAAAGCGACTGATATTAACAATAATGAATTGAATTTGAATAATACAATCAAGTTGATAAAATTACAAAATAAAATATACCAGAATAAAACAATCTTTTTACAGCACAGCAAGGGGAAAAGTTTAATATTAGGAATTACATAAATCAATCCACAAACACACACAATGAAAAATACTGTAAGTTTTAAAGGGCTCCAAAAGTCTGGTAAGTCTGTCCGTGATACGTCTGCCGGTTCCGGTCGACCGTCGTATTGATACCGAGGGAGTCAGAACCCTCCAGAACAGAAAGTCTAGAAATTCAAACGCAAGAGAGTCGTTTAATGTAGACCATTTTGGAAACATTAAAAAACTTCAAAAAAAAAAAAAAAAAAAAAAAAAAAAAAAAAAAGTCAAGGGCGATGGTGGGAAAAGGTGTTACCGAGTTAATTGGTGACGTCAGTAACAAAACAAAAGGGGAAGGGGGTTCACGGCTAGAACTATGTCAGCACACAGGCTATAACAAGACTCACAGTGAACGAAACATTATGTTTACTCGCATTCAGGTGCTATCGCTTTAATTTGTGCAGCCACCACGGAATACCATCCGAACATACACCAATACAAAATTTGAAATTTGAAATACAGGCCGTACAGAGGCGTGGCTAGAGTTTTTGGCGTCCGGGAACGAGATTCATTTTAAAGCACCCCCCCCCCTTTTTTCTTTTTTAAACTCTCAAACCCATTATTTTCTTCAATAAAATAATTTCAAAACACATTCGGAATACCATCCGAACATACTCCAATACAAAATTTGAAATTTGAAATACAGGCCGTACAGAGGCGTGGCTAGAGTTTTTGGCGTCCGGGAACGAGATTCATTTTAAAGCACCCCCCCCCCCTTTTTTCTTTTTTAAACTCTCAAACCCATTATTTTCATCAATAAAATAATATCAAAACACATTTTGGCGCTCCTGACTGGTCTGGCGCCCTGGAACAGCTCACCCCCCCTGCCACCCCCTTCCCCTTAGCGACGCAACTGAGGCCGAATTTACCAACTATGTAATAGATCGTTGAGCACTTTGAATATATTAGAATTCGTTTATTTGTTTGTAGAGCAGCACATGGCCATGCAAAGTGGAGGGGGGGGGGCATGCGCACTGTGGGTGGGATTTATTCACAGGTAAATCCAAGGTTTCAAAAGATTTGATCACATGGCTAGAGTCATATATGCCGGCAAATTTGTAACGATTGACTAGAAAATTGTATCTTAAAAGTCCGATCATTAGGACAAGAGCAAGCTGAGACAACAGGTCTTCAAGGACTTCCCTCCTTTTGAATTTTGGGTAGCAAGTATAAGGATGGATTTACCAAGGTTGAAAATTTGATGAAGAAGTTGGTAATCGCCCAACATGTGTGAGATATTTTGATGTCGCGTGGTAAAACTGGACAACGACTGTGACGACTGCTTCTCTATATGATACATTCACTTTCAGGGAAGTATCTCACTAATTTCGTAAGCAAGGCCAGATTAAGAAAGCCTTTTGGCTCCAGCTTTTGACCTAGCTGTCATTTGCTCTGTCAATTCCAATCAGTGAATCGTTATGTACGCAATGACCTTGCCGCGACTTATTATTTACCCTGTAGACATAATATAATTTACACTACCTCTGAAAAGCAGACCATATACTGGGCCTAATTTTGAGCAAGTTTATAATAAACTCAGCGGAAAAACCAGACATGTCACAAAATTTCATTTTTGAGTTATCCCCCTTAACCGATTCAGCTCATAATAAAGCTTCGGATGACACTGAAAACTACTGCAAAAATCACCTCATTTACGAGTTATCGGGGATTTAAAATAGTGCATACTTTGGAGGAACCAGACATGTCCAGTAAAAATGTAGAAGAAAAAAATCTAAGTAGCCTCCCTTAGTATCACGTGATGTGCTTAACCAATGGCAAGTAAGGAAAATGTAAATAAATAAAGAATGTAGGTCAAATGTCCAACGTGGAAATTACACAATACATTAACGGCTACTATTACTATTGTTATCTAATATAATCTTAAAGAGAAAAAAAAATGGAGAAAGAAAAAGAGGTTTAAGAAGCAAAGTTTTCTAGACATACATTTGGTAAAGATAGTCATCGTGCAATGTTTATGTGATTAGAATGAAAATGATGAACGCTTACGGTTACGATTAGGATTAAGTTTATTCGTTAGTCTACTTTGCCAGTGTATCAGTATTGTGTTTCTTAGAGTAAGCTCAGCATGCTTATTGTGTTACGATGTTACATTTCTGTTAAACATTGCCTCTGATAAATGATAATTGTCCCAAAAAGGCAATAAAGAAAACAGCTGAACAAAAAGTATGCTCGTCTCCTGCTTCATGCATCGTTTTAATCAGACTCAGACCACTGACGGCAGACGGCAGTGATGAGAACAATATAATGATTTACAGCATATTTTGTGCTATTGCATGTGATCCTTCCCGATTAAAAGCTGTTAAACGTACTATAACTACCTTTATCTTTTCATTGTTATTGAAAATGCAGGCCATAATCTCTTTTTTTTATTTGAATGAAAATCACTACCCTTATGTCTTATGTACTACTGCTAGTGCTAGTGTGTATAACAATAGCATAAAACAAGCATATTCCAATTTCATCAACTTCAATACCAGTTCAGGGTCATGTGTTACATATAATTTATAAGAAACTGAATGGTAATGACATTGTGAAAGTATAAATTTGATATAATTTAATACATTATCATTGACTCATTGCACCAACAGTACAAGATATCAGTGGCTTGTACACTGAAACGCTGCTTTGGCATTATATTTTTTTGTAAAAATTATAACTTTTAATTATTTTTATTTTGTAAAATAACAGGGTGTTTTCGGCCTCAATTGGTTTTATTATTAAAAGTGGTCACTTAAGTTGACTTTGTGATGAAGTAGATAAGTGTTGGCCTATTAAAAGCCATAAAATATGGTTTTAAAAAAAAGTTTTCCATTTTCAGTGGAAAAAGCAGACAAGTCACAATTTTGGGTCAGCCCGGTAAAAAGCTGTAAAAATTTAGTAAATTGTCACAAAATATTTAATAACTGATATATTTTGAAAGTAAAATGGTATCACTAACTACAAACAAAATTATAGCATTTTATTTGAACAAGTGAAAATATTGGATACTTTCAAACTTTAAAATCCACTTTTCTCAAAATCTTCAAAATGTGACATGTCTGGTTTTTCCTCTGAGGTCTTCGTTTCTGATCCCCTACATATCCCCTGCATACATATGCCAAATCAAACGCAGACCAGTATTTAAAATTATTATTATTTTTTAAAGCTTCAACTGCCTTGCATATTTAAAACTATTATTTCATACATCATATATAGTTCAAATTAATTTACATACTAAGTTATTATTCTTATACTCTTCTGATTCGCAGAAAGGTAACGTGGGTGTTGGGTGGAAATGGCAAAGGAACCCAGTAAATGATATTCTATGGGAGTTTGAAAGTTTTGTAGAAAACATGTCTCAAGAGGACTTATCGACGCCGAGACCGTTAGAGCACGTAACAGCTGCGACCAAGCCTGTGAGCTCTTCTCAAAGCGGCTCCGAAGAGAGCTGCATAGACCAGGATTCCGTTCCCCAAAAGATGAACACAAACTCAAATAAAGACAGAGTTCGAAAGGTCAGCAAAATCGCAAATCATTCTCAGCTAAACGAATTATATTCAGATTCTCCTCAAGCAAACCTGCGTCAAGTTGTCGGCCACTTTCAATCTCTCATCTCGGGAGACGTTGTTTTAAAGAAGTTGTTGAGGGAAATAGAGTCGGACGAAGAAGCGGGTCGTTTTGAAGATGGAATAAATGACACTGTCGTCACTAAGCACCAATCTGGCAACAAGCACAGGCGCAGCAAAAGCGACGCATTGTCTTCCCGTAGAGGACCCTTTTCCGCAGTTAAACCAAGTCCCAGTTTACCCAGCCTCGTCTTTGAAACTAGTAAAAATGTGACGTACATTGAAGATTTAGATGTTGCCGGGATGATTCCAGACACGTATGAGAATGACCTCGATAACTATGCGGGAGAATTACTGAGGAGTTTCAAATATTCCGATGACAACAATCAATTTCAGCTTTGTAAAGATAATGTCGATGACACCCCGTGCGTCCCGGTTGGGAACAACCGACAGGAGAATCGAGAGTTCCCATTTCCATTTACTCCCGATAGCCCGTCCAGGCACCGTCGAGCGCGACGTTCCAAACACGGTGTGTACAGCACGGATAATAGAAGCGAGCCGCGGGCGCCAGACCGAAACGAGTCTGGCAACTTCAGCATCCTCGGATTGGAACAGGGAAGCAGCCTGACCACCAAGGAGAGTGACGTGGACGCCGTGGAGCGCCCGGTCCTGCTGGACTGCCCGATCCCAGACTGCAGTGTCCCCGACTGTTTACTAAAATCCAGGAGCATGCAGTCGGAGAAGCGAAAGAACACGCTGTTCCCGCCCCCTGCGAGCATCATGAAGCGCATCAACGACACGCTCCGCAAGATCATCATCAACGACGACACGCCCGTCTTCATCAACAAGCCCGTGACCCGCACCAACATCGTCGGCGTCGACATCTCACACAAGGTCAGGAACCGCAGTTCGTACAAGGCGGGCCTCAAGAATTCCAAATCCGTGGATCTGAACTCGTTTTTGGAGCCGGTCAAGTTCGACATTTCCATCAAGCCGCAGACCGGTCCGGCGAATCCGATAGAAACCATCCAGCGCGGTCTCGGGTTTGAGAAGCTGAAGCTGCCCAAGGAGCCGAGCAACATCGTATTGCCGACTGAGCCTCAAGGTAAGTTAAGGACTAGTTAGCTTCTGTAGTTAGCCGCTATAGTTGGCCTCTATAGTCAGCTGCTAAAGTTAGCTGCGATAGGTAGCTGCTATATAACTGATGAAGTTAGCTGCAAACGTTCGCTGCTTTAGTTAGCTGCTAAAGTTAGATACTAATGTTAGATGCTACAAATAGCAGCTGAAGTTAGCTGCTATAATTAGCTGCTAAAGTTAGCTGCTAAAGTTAGCTGCTAAATTTACCTGCTGCTGTTAGCTGTTAAAGTGGGTTGCTAAAGTTAGCTGCTAATTTTAGCTGCCAAAGTTAACTCCTACGTTTAGCTTTTAAAATTAGCTGCTAAAGTAAGATACATCTTCTAGGGTCCCATTTTTGTTTTAGGGGAACTGGTTGTGAAATGTGTATAGTGTCACCACATTCGGAAAGTTTGTAGAGGACATACACTGACGGATTTTGGTGACTGGCAACTGGTTGGGGGGGGGGTCAGAATTTACAGATTCCTTTGGGGCACTTATGCCCTAGCGTTGAAAGAGGGCGGGGCGATTCTGCCCCGAGACCATTTTTTTTCCTTCTATATACAGAGGGGTGGCATTTTCTGTCCACCGCATACTTTTTAGTGGGGAGGGGAGGGTGGCGAAAAAATACCGGAAGTCACATTCCTTATTATAGCTAAGTCACTGCACTTATATTAAGTTCATTAGTTTGTCTTTCTCTGTTTTAACTTTAGATATTGCCGTTTGTTCTTTTTGGATGGCACTGCGACCATTTTGTTCAATGTTGTATCTCGTCAAGAAATAAGTCCTTTTGTTAAAAAAAATAAATAATTGTTTTAAAACATTCAAGTCTTATTATTGTGTCTTGGTTACTTTGAAATAAAGTCCACACCCGTAAGCTTTAATAAGGAATCAAGTCTCTCAAGGGTTAAAAACGGTAAAGCTTCACACCTTTTAATAATGTCACTCACAATGTTGTTAAATAAAACGAGAAATTCAAAAACATCATGAAATACTTAATATTTCAGAGGCTTCATCTCCAATATGGCAACAGTCTCTCGTGAAGCTACGCATTGCCGGCCAATGGTTGAAGTCACAGCTGAGTCCTGGCCCTTCCTATGACACCACACCTGCAATAATCACTACTTCTGTCAGAAACCCTCTTCATGACTCAAAAATTGACCTTTCAGATGTAAATATCTATCGCTACATTCGTTTAATGAAAATGTAGTCCTAGTGCTTCGTAGGCATGTTAACCCCCCCCCCCACCCACACACCTTTTTTTCCTGTCCTGGCCCTTCCTATGACACCACACCTGCAATAATCACTACTTCTGTCATAAACCCTCTTCATGACTCAAAAATTGACCTTTCAGATGTAAATATCTATCGCTACATTCGTTTAATGAAAATGTAGTCCTAGTGCTTCGTAGGCATGTTAACCCCCCCCCCCCCACACACACACCTTTTTTTCCATGCATCCTTCACTTACAAATGTGAGAATTTGCCCATGCCCCATGAACTGAAATGCTGTACAATTTACAGCATCTGAACGTATCTATTGTAAGCTCTTACAGTTTCTCCATGGCAGAATTCAGTTTTTGATTGATCGATTATAAATGGACAAATTAATATGTTTGATTTTCTTTGGTAGCTGCCAGTTTTTCAAGAGAACTCCGTACTATTGACACAATATTTTTTTTTAGTACAATTTGGTTATGAAGAGGCATTCATATGTTGTTAACTTAATTAATCAAATATGGGAATAAGATTTAAAATTATTTATAAAGAGTAGCCTAGGTTTACTAACTGGATCACGTTATACACAGGTTCCGTGCCTTTTCTGAGTCGCCACCAGCGGCGAACTTAGGGGTGCAAACTGGGAGACCGCCCCAGCTGGCACTTTGTGTATGGGGGGGGGGGGGGGATAGGGTATAATCGATTTTCTGATATAGGCCTATTGAATAATAAACTTAAGTGAAATTTGCTTTTGCAATAGAAAACGATTTCTGTTCAATCCCATCTGTGTATTTGTGATTATTAGCTAAACCAACAACAACAGGGACAACACATAAAAAAATAGATTCAGGACTATAAGATTATTCCATCTTAATTAAGAAACGGATAAAAAAAACATTCTTGAAGGTTATTATTTTTTTTAGTTAGCTCAGTAGTCGGCAAATCGCATGCGGCTCTTTAAGCGACCTGAGTGCGGCTCGGCCAGACGACCACAAATCGGTTTTGACTCCGGAAAAAAATGGTCTTGACAAGAAATGTGTCTCTTAAATTTTTTTTAAAATCCTGTCCTTTTGCTGATTTTCTTTTTTGTGTGGCTCTTTTGAGGAATGAGTTTTCCGACCACTGAGTTAACTGATTCATTCAGCGGCTCCAGTTGGGTTCGTGACCAGTGCGTGGGTTCGGAACCAGGGATCTAATAGATGCACCAATTCAACACTTTTAAGTAACATTTTGTTTTCATCTCCACATCAGACCCAGTTCTGCAGTTTGTACTACCTGACGGGACGGAAAGCTTACCTCTACTACAAGCTGCTGACAATGGCATGTACATTTTTTTTTTTTTTTTTTTTTTTTTTTTTCTTTTTTTTTTTTTTTTTTTTTTTTTTTGGTTTCTGTGGTCTGTAACAAAAAAGATCTGGAATATTTCAACAATACTGGTTACTTTCAAACAAATTATAATACGTTCCAAATTTCTGAATTTTTAAATCATGTTTATCAGTCTTCCATCTTAATTGAGAATGCAAGCATTAAACTGAAAGGCAATCTTTATTCGGGAACTGGCCGGCCATTTCTGAAAATGGACAATGTCGCTGTAAATTGACTGGCCAAAACTAGAAATGGACAATGTCGCTGTAAATTGACAGTACAAATCTGAAAATGGACAATGTCACTGTATATTGACCTCAAAAATCCAATATTTTCTTGATTTTACGATTTGGCATGAGGTGATGGGCCATGTTCATGGGAGGTGATTGACCAGGTTCATGAGAGGTGATAGGCCAGGTTCTTGGGGGGTGATCGGCCAGCTTCATGGGAGGTGATGCGCCAGGTTTGAGAACCTCTTATCTAAATAAAGGAATATGACTTTCCAGATGATTGTTGCATTCCTTTCCTAAAACTAAAGCCATGTGCAAAAAACAACTTTGTTTATCAACACCACAGAACCAATAGGGTTATACTTAACATTAATGAAATAGGAAAACTTATGAGATTATAAAATGGAAGAAAAAGTTGTATGGACTTACAGTGAAGAGGGAAAATACATGGGCAGCACATGCGCGGACGTGGAGTGTTTTAGGATAGGGTGGCCTTGGAGGCCTGGGGGAGGGGGTGGAAGTACTGGGAGAAATGATCTACATAGAGTGTCAGAGGTGATGGAATGGCATGAAGGGACATTGAGAAGACAAGAGTTCAGAGGAGAGAGAGGCAAACAAAAAAAAGATTTTTTTATGGCTCAAACATCTTTTGGACCAACTTTGTGTGTCTCTTAAGCTGCCATTTACACTGTGTGACGATAGTTGGACAAGTTAGTTCAAATAAATATGCTATAAAGGGTTAGTATTTTTTTGTTTCGCTATCTCCCTTTCAACGCCACGGACGTCATTTTCGGTCCCCCCCCCTCCCCCAGAATTTGCACGTTTTATTTAAATTGCTTTGTACTGTGGTGCCTCTAATAATAAACAGCTTAACAAGCCGACCAATTTTTGGTACCCCCCTCCCACCCCCCCCCTCCCTGAAAAAACCCTGAAATGACGCACCTGTTCAACGGCCGAGTTGTTCGTTTCTTTTTGTTTGTTAAATATAGGCTATGCCTAATTGAGGGTTGCATTTAATCTTACTTGTGGACATCACAATTTTTGTTCGGCATACACAAAAAAGAAAAGCCGTTTGATCGGGTGTGATTGTGACATCATCAACTGATGTTAGAAACAACAGGTTTGTCATTTTCATTATGTTCTTCAGACAGAAGCAAAATACAGGATCAATGAACTGATAGAGGAACGAGAGAAATTGTTGCGAATCTACGAGTGGAAACAACGGACTCTTATGGAGGTGGTAAAAATAGCGAGAGGTGAGTGACGTTATTTTGTTGTTTTTTTTAAATCCTTTATATTAGCTTCATTTTGTTTGTTCGTATGTTTCTTTCTTTCTGTCTGGGTGTGTGGCAAAGTCTTCAGTCGTCTAATTGACTCACTTCCTGAAAACCTATCAAGCTGAAACTTGGCACATAGACTCGTTGCCGATGACAACACATTCTTTAAAATTTTCAGCCCCAACCCCCAAAAATCTGGTGGGTTTTTCAAGGGGAAGATGAAGGAAATATGATGACACTGATTTCCAGAAAACAAATTCCCGCTAACTGTGCTAAATGAGATTCTTACAAGTATCGCAAGTGCTTTTGGTGCGTAATATTTTCTTTTGTTTTTTCTGAAATGGTGTAATAAATCTGCGGTGTAAAAGCGAGTGGGTCATTAGAATATTAACATATTGAGAACGATGCTACTGTGAACTCGACATAGGTCGAAAGCTTCAAGGCTGCCCTGGCATCAGCAAGGAGCTGTTAGAATAGCAACACCATGCCCCCAACCGTTGCAAAGATGCCAATACATGGATGCAGCAACGAAACATTACCAGAACCAGAGAAGAAAATGTATGGTTACGACTCTGGTTGGGGGGGGGGCACTATAATTGAGATTCTTAAAAGTGCGTGACTTGAATACATGTTTCGTCAAATTTTCAACCCCACGCCCCATTGATGAAAATTACATTTCATAAATAAGAAATATATATATAAGAAAAACTTTGTTTTTAGGGGTTATTTCATTTATAATTAAATCTATGTTAGTTGTATTGAGAGTATTGTGAAATATCTTTGGGAGACATATTGACTTGAGAAGATTTATTCAAATATAAAAGATATATTTTACTATGATGGAGTTAATATATCTTCTTTCATCGACACGAATCGATCGTCTAAAAGTATCTTAAAAAAACATGCTTTGCATAAAGCAATCAATATATTTACATTTTTAATTTTGTTAGCCTGAACTCCGCTAGTGAATATATGTGTTTGCTCTATAAATTCAGCATTTGGGTTATTTTCCCTTTCATGTCCGTTTACTTAAGTCTCTGAAAATTAGAATTCCCATTCCATTGTGTTAATGCATTCTGTCTGTTGCAATGTTGATGAAAGCATTCTGTCCTGTTTGAATTGCAATGTTGATGAAGCATTCTTTCCGTTGTGAATTGTAATGTTGATGAAGCATTCTTTCCGTTGTGAGTTGTAATGTTGATGAAAGCATTCTGTCCTTTGTGAGTTGTAATGTTGATGAAAGCATTCTGTCCTTTGTGAGTTGTAATGTTGATGAAAGCATTATGTCCTTTGTGAATTGTAATGTTGATGAAAGCATTCTGTACTTTGTGAGTTGTAATGTTGATGAAAGCATTCTGTCCTTTGTGAGTTGTAATGTTGATGAAACCATTATGTCCTTTGTGAATTGTAATGTTGATGAAGCATTCTTTCCGTTGTGAATTGTAATGTTGATGAAAGCATTCTGTCCTGTTTGAATTGCAATGTTGATGAAGCATTCTTTCCGTTGTGAATTGTAATGTTGATGAAGCATTCTTTCCGTTGTGAGTTGTAATGTTGATGAAAGCATTCTGTCCTTTGTGAGTTGTAATGTTGATGAAAGCATTCTGTCCTTTGTGAGTTGTAATGTTGATGAAACCATTATGTCCTTTGTGAATTGTAATGTTGATGAAAGCATTCTGTCCTTTGTGAGTTGTAATGTTGATGAAAGCATTCTGTCCTTTGTGAGTTGTAATGTTGATGAAAGCATTCTGTCCGTTGTGAATTGCAATGTTGATGAAGCATTCTTTCCGTTGTGAATTGTAATGTTGATGAAAGCATTCTGTCCTTTGTGAGTTGTAATGTTGATGAAAGCATTCTGTCCGTTGTGAATTGCAATGTTGATGGAGCATTCTTTCCGTTGTGAATTGTAATGTTGATGAAAGCATTCTGTCCTTTGTGAGTTGTAATGTTGATGAAAGCATTCTGTCCGTTGTGAATTGCAATGTTGATGAAGCATTCTTTCCGTTGTGAATTGTAATGTTGATGAAAGCATTCTGTCCTTTGTGAGTTGTAATGTTGATGAAAGCATTATGTCCGTTGTGAATTGTAATGTTGATGAAAGCATTCTGTCCGTTGTAATGTTGATCAAAGCATTCTGTCCGTTGTAATGTTGATGAATGCATTCCGTCTGTTTGGTTTATCCTAATAAAATTTGATGTTTAAAAAAATAAAATTAAATGAATAAATTAAAAAAACTTCTCTCTAAGATTATTACAGCGATCCCACCGATGTACACCTTGACCGCTGGAAGACTTTAAAAAGGGATCTGTCCAAGGATCACCAGAGCAACACGGACGTAAGAATGCAGGTGTCCTCTATACCGGACTACTGGCCGTTTTTCACGATCATGATCGTTATGGTAGGACCTTTTTGCCCTCTTCAATATTTGAATTGGATGAGACAAAACTGTGAGGAGATAATATCAAGATACGTTTAACACATGTTTAAGTCTAAAAACTTACTTTTGATTTTTTTGTTACAAATTTTTATTTTTTATTTTTATTGTGAACAAGAAGAAACAAAACAAAGTGATCACGGCTACGAAAAGGGAGATACTTAAATTTACGGAGATTTGGGAAGGGGGCGGGGGGGGGGGGAGGGGGAGTCATCCAAGTTACCGTTAGGTGGAAAGGGAAAAAAAAATAGATACTTAAATTTACGGAGATTTGGGAAGGGGGCGGGGGGGGGGGAGGGGGATTCATCCAATGTACCGGTACGTAGGAATGGAAAAAAAAAAAGGGTCAAATGGTTTTTCTTAGTTTTCTTAAAGTAAATATTATTTTATTTAATTTTCATAAGAGCTGTCGATTTTTTTTTCCTCTTCAAGTAGATTTAATTAAGTTAGTAAGGAAAAGATAAGTCAAATAGTTTTGTTCGATTTCCTAAAGTAGACCTACATACGATTTTAGCATAGTTTCATAGACTATCTGGCAAGGTAATGAATCACCACAAGTATATGCTGTTCAAGTTGTAGTTTTGTATGCTAAATTATGCTCATGTGATGAAAACTGGGGAAGTGTTTCAGTGACATACAAAAATATTGTAATTTATCAATAGTCTTTCACGAAATTGTGCATTAATATTTTTTTTTTCTTTTCAAACTCACGTCTAGATCAGGCCTGCATAACTCAAAAAAGTAAGGCGGGCCGTAATACTTTATGAAAAACTTGTTCGGGCCGAAAGGAAATAAGACAGGGGGAAAAGATATATAGAAAAGAATAAATAATATTTCGTAACTTCACAGGCCGCAAAGTGGGTGCTGGCGGGCCGTATGTTGTGCAGGCCTGGTCTGGATGAAACGATGCTATAGCTACACCATAAGCCTCGCCTAAAATATCAAATGTATTTTTGTCCCCCACAGTGCCAAATCTTGACGCTGTTCATTTTGATCGCTAACTATGGCATCGACGCCAACGGGGTGGGCACCATAAGGAGAGTGCGCTTGGGGATCCCGACATTCCTCGGAACCGAAACCTTCTCGGCACTGCGCGAGCCCAATCCGTGGATTGGCCCACCAATCAAAGCTTTCGCAGGTTTAGTGACTTTTATTTTATGTTTTCTGTTGTTTTTTAAAACTTTATTCAAAGCAATAGTAATTGCTAAAATTTCAAGTACCTAGTATTAGATATTATGCATTGTTAGTCGTTAGATCTCTTCTACCGTGGTTTTACAAAATGGGCTGGAAAAAAATAGGTGAGGTGGGGGGGGGAGCATCAAATACACGGATTATGACACAGAAATTCATGGTTCACCTGATTTTCCCCATACAAAAGCAATCGTTTATGATAACATGCTGGTTAGTGGATCAAATGCATGGATCGAATCAACTAAGTTTTTCAACCCAAACAAATGATTAATTATTTTGATACCTTTTTAAAATCGTATCGATTTCTTATGCTATTTGCCTACGATTTACATTTTTTTTCAATCATTAAACGTTTTAACGTTATACCTTGAGATGTCGTGAATTGCTAGAAGCCAAAATCTTACATTTTCCAAATTCAATTTTAATTATTTTCAGCTCACGTATCCTTAACTGTTCATTCCCCGTAAATGTGAAGTGTCACTTTTTTTTTTAAACCCCTCTTTTATATAAAAGTTATACTAGGCCTCTTGTTTCACCTTACTCATTTAAAAAAAAAAATGAAGTGGCTATTCGCAACCGTATACCAAAAGTGAGAGGTTGGGATTAAAAAAAACTATTAAGAATGTTATTGTTGGGTTCGTAAGACAGAACGAGGTATAAATGAAAGATTATTGAATGGACTATATGTTTGTAAATTTAACTCTACTGTTTAACTAAAATTAACTACCACAAGTGACATCCGAATAGCATTGAGTCTAAGGGGACCCGGGTGCGAATGGCGGCGATGCGTGTCTGAGTCCATTTTGACTAAATGCTATTCGGATGTCATTTGTGGTAGTTTATTTTAATTTAAATGAAGAATTAAGTTTACAAACATATAATCCATTCAATTATCTTTCATTTGGTACCTCATTTTGTCTTACAAACCAAACAATAATATTTTTAACCGTTTTTTTTTATTCCCAACCTCTCTCTTCTGGTGCGAATAGTCGCAGCCTAAAAAAACCCCACGATATGTGCCCTGCTCTATGTCAATTATTGATTGTCGACTCTGTAAAATTGACAACACGTCTGTTCCAAACAGCCGCAGGAGGCATTGTAGCGTCGTGCATGAGAGAAGACAAAAGGTTATCCCGCATCACCAAGTTGAAAGGTTACAAAATCATGACGCGGGAATACAAAAACTATTTTGGGTGCTGTGAAATGTTAGGTCATTTCAACATCGCCGGGACGACAACTTATTCTGAGTGCAGTAACATGACAACAGGTAACATCCTTGTAACATCTGTTGTCACATCCTTGTAACATCTGTTGTCACATCCTTGTAACATCTGTTGTCACATCATTGTAACATCTGTTGTCACATCCTTGTAACATCTGTTGTCACATCCTTGTAACATTTGTTGTCACATCCTTGTAACATCTGTTGTCACATCCTTGTAACATCTGTTGTCACATCATTGTAACATCTGTTGTCACATCATTGTAACATCTGTTGTCACATCATTGTAACATCTGTTGTCACATCATTGTAACATCTGTTGTCACATCATTGTAACATCTGTTGTCACATCCTTGTAACATTTGTTGTCACATCATTGTAACATCTGTTGTCACATCATTGTAACATCTGTTGTCACATCATTGTAACATCTGTTGTCACATCATTGTAACATCTGTTGTCACATCATTGTAACATCTGGTGTCACATCATTGTAACATCTGTTGTCACTTCCTTGTAACATCTGTTGTCACATCATTGTAACATCTGTTGTCACATCATTGTAACATCTAAAAAAAAAACATCTGATTTAAAAGAAAATTAAAACATTAACACAGCTCCTAGCATAAAATTATTAAATCTAGTTCAAGATAATGCAAATTCAATATAGGCTCAGTTTTGCCCGGTCTTGTGGCTATCTCGTAAGCTCGGTTTTTTGTATTAGCTATTTTAATAAATTGTGGGCTTCAAATGTATCCTACCTATTATTTTTAAGTGTGGAAGCGACAGTGGTTTAGGCTTTGTGTGACGATGGGGAAAGTGGAGGCCCAAATTGAGCAGGTTTGGGTGTCTCTATCTATTCGATACAATTTTTAATGGAAGCCAATCTACCTTAGACTATACCTACAGAGTCTTTCACAAATTGCTGAGCCCGTATGACACCAGTTAAGATAACTTCTAACAAAATATATACATATATATTTATAGTTCAAACAATTTTATTTCCCAAAGTGTTGCTTAGACTTAATTTCGATATGGCCCACTTGATTAAGAAAAGATGCATTAAAAAGAGGTCTTAATTAATCACACCCGTATTTGGGGGAGGGTTGTACACTGTAGGACTACGTTGTACACTGTACACGTCCACGTGTGTAAAGTACATGTAACTAATATTTGTTAAGCAGGCATCACGCAAAAGAAGTTTTCTATAGCATATCAACTTGAAAAATGAAAAGCAATCTTCACAAACTGCGTAAACTTTTAATATTTAAAAAAAAAACAACGAACAAAAAAAAAAAGGGATTAAGCTCTGCTTGAGCTTAAGGCATGAGAAAAACGGTTCTCCGACAGTTCGTATCAATGACTACCTACCACTGAATAACTGTAAGCAACAAGCATGTTGAGCGGGTAGGTCGTACACATGATTTGTATCCAAATTTTTGGTTTAAAAAAAGATGCGCAAGTAGGCCTATATATAATATGCTGGATACTTCTGGAAGAGCTGTCTTAACCTCTAGTAAGATCATTCATTAGGAACTAGAATAAATGACCCGATATTATCGGGATAATAATGATAGGTCCTTTGCGTAAATTTCTAAGTGCTATTGCAAAAAATTATCACAATTCATAACTTTAGAACATATAATGCTATTTACATTTCTAACATCATTAAGTTTTGAGAAGTATTTATCTGCTATATAATATAAGCCTACCTTACTCCCTTTCACGCTTCTAAACTACTTTTTTCCCCTCTAAACATGACCTTAAAATACCCAGTCTAACTTATCACTACTTATATCACTTTTGTCACTAAAGGGGTTTGAGGGACAATTATTACCTTAGAGAAATACTTTAGATTTACCCCTTTTCGTGAGCTTGGACTACAACTTTTTTTCTAAAAAAATTGTTTAAAAAACCAATATTAAATTTACATCAAAAACTATATTTATGATATAAGTATATTTTATATGACAGGAATTCGATATATATTGATATCTTCATCAAACATTTAAATATATTTATGCCTTTTAAAAAAAAATATATTTTATCAGAGACTCGTAAAACAAAGAATTATTTTATCTAAAGAAGAATCTCGCAACCATTTTTCCCACCTAAAACAGACTTGAGTATCTTTAAAAAAAAATTTAATCGTTCATCTCATAAAAATAAAACACCTCTTTACTTTTTGCAAAGTAAAAACAAAATTATATTTTCATTTTTTGAAAGTAAATATTAACTCATCTCTATTTTACAAAATTACTTTTTCAAGTGTGTAAAATGATTGGGTTTTGATATTTAAAGGTATGCTTATATAAATGTAACGCCATTGATTTTCTTAATTGGTAAATATGTTTATTTGTAAAAATAGAATTAAAAATCTCTTTTTTTCACAAATGTAATACCATAGGATTTAAATATATTGTCATCCACGTAAAAACGTACACATCCTTTTTCCTACCACTGATATGAATGTACCCAAGGAGGTTAATTATTGATCAAATTCATTCCCTTATTCTGAGGCGTATCTTGTATTGTCACGGGCTAAATGAAATTACCCATATTTGTAAACAGAGAATGTAACATCTCTTTTTTTTAAAAAAGGGAATACCATAGGAGTTAACGATGTTGTCATCCATTTAAAACTATATACACATCTTGTCTCCTACCTCCGACATGTATTTACCCTGGAGCAAAGTGAACAACCCCTCCCCACCCAGATTTAAATAAATTTAGAAAATCTTTCACCGGATTGTAGTCCTTTGCATTCCCAAACTAACATATTTTGCACTTCATATGGTTCGTTCTTATTTGTATGAGTTATAAGTGGATTAGTGAATGCTATTTGGCTATGGAAGTGCGCTGCACTGATTGGCTTAAACTGCATTTTCTTATTAGAATTATATTTAAAGGTTAGAATTTATTACGTCATAATTTTAATAAAAGTATATTTTTTGGAATAAAAAATGCAAAACTTTGTACATGTTAAAATATTCAAAGCTAAAATGTGTGTGTGTTTTATTAACAATTCAAAAAGCAATCAATTTTATTTATTAAGTTTACTTTTAAAAGGGAAAATACATTATCAGTTTCGTCAACCACGGCTATTAAATTTAAAGAAACCTAAGAGTTTTGGCAAAATAGGCTATTCACGCTATGACATCATTGGCGTGATAATTGAGAACAAATTAATTTGAATTTATTTCGCAATATAAACAATGCACTAAAAGACGCACTAAAAACGACTGATGTCTGGGTTTTCCCGATAAATGTGATTACGGTGTAATTCGTTAAGCATGATTTTTTTATTTTTTCGTACCTTTCAAACACATATAAAATGCTTAAAATAGTTCCTTCGTTGATACTTTAAATGTGTTTGTAATTTATAATAATAATATTTAATTTTTTACTAAAATAAAAGCGGATTTAAAATATTTTTTGCACATTTAAATTTATTCTATTTCCGTAAAATATTAGAAAATAACTATGATTGTTTTTAGGAATCCGAACGTACTTAAAAAGTATCTCCCTTTTGGCGTTATGTGAACCTAGATCATGCTTATATATATTGCCATATTTACTTCATCAGTCAGACTCGAAAATAAATCAAGAGCATTATGTGTTATTCATTTTTAATAGTAGTGTTGGTCTCTGTAAGGGTTACTTTTTTTTTTTTTGTCATGTATATATATATTATATATATATATATATATATATATATATATATATATATATATATATATATATATATGTTTATGTAACAAATATTGCAACTGGTAATACTCAGGGGTTGGCAAGGAGGGGTAAATTTTAGCAAATGGAGTAAAAATTAATATTTTTTGGGGAAATAAGAGTAAGAGCTCAATAGACAAAAATAAAAATTATTTAAAAAAAGAACCTCTCTTTTTACATTTTTGTTTTTTGTTTGTTTTTTTTTTTTGGCCTGGCAGCACTCCATCTTGCAATTGTAATAGAGAAACATACCCAAAATGATGGGTTAGTAGTTGCCTTGGAGCTAACATATAATGCACGTCTTGTCTTGTAGATGTTATTTTGGCCTAGTCGCATTTTGTTTTATCTTATGCAGGGCAAATCCAAAGTTTGACACCCCCCCACCCCCAAATTTCAAAATAACTGAATCAATAAAAGTAATACAAAATAAATATAAAATTCCACCCTTTGAGACCCCCAAGTGGGCAGGGCCCCGAGTGATTTACTCGGTTGCCTCAGCCTCTGAATCAGGGGTGTCATTTTCGGGTTTTTTTTAAGTGGAAGGAGGGGGGGGGGTCGAAACCAAAAAATTTGTTAAGTTGTTTATTACTGGAGGCGCCATAGTACATAGCAATTTAAATAAAACCTGCAAATTCGGGAGGGGGGGGGGGAAATGCCACCACCCTGTCCTACCCAAATGACGTCCCTGCCCCGAGTGCCCCTGATCGTATGGCCCGATATGTCGGGAGTTGCAAAGGCGTTTAAAATGGGGGGGGGGCGAAAACAAAAAATTTGTTAAGTTGTTTATTACTGGGGGGGGCATAGGAAAAAGCAATTTAAAAAAAACCTGCAAATGCGGGGGGGGGGGGGGGAAATGCCACCACCCTGTCCTACCCAAATGACGTCCCTGCTCCGAGTGCCCCTGATCGTATGGCCCGATATGTCGAGAGTTGCAAAGGCGTTTAAAATTGAACAGGGGGAGCAGTTTGTCAGCAAAGATAGGGTGGGGCAGTTAACATCCTACCTTTGTCAGCAAAGATAGGAGGGGGCAGTTAACAACCTACCTGTGCCAACAATGATAGGATGGGACAGTTAACAACCTTCTTCTGCCAACAAAGATATGAGGGATAGTTAACATCCTACCTTTGTCAGCAAAGATAGGAGGGGGCAGTTAACATCCTACCTTGCAACAAAGATAGGAGCGGGGCAGTTAACATCCTACCTTTGCCAACAAAAATAGAAGGGGGAAGTTAATATCCTTCCTTTTCCAACAAAGATAGGAGGGGGCAGTTAACATCATACCTTTGCCAACAAATACAAGAGGGGGCAGTTTACATCCTACCCTTGTCAACAAAGACAGGAGGGGGCATTTTACATCCTACCTTTTTCAACAAGGACAGGAGGAGACAGTTAACAACCTACCTTTACCAACAAGGCAGGAGGAGACAGTTAACAACCTACCTTTGCCAACAAGGACAGGAGAAGACAGTTAACAAACTACCTTTGCCAACAAGGCAGGAGGAGACAGTTAAAAACCTGTCTTTGCCAACAAGGCAGGAGGAGACAAGTAAAAACCTACCTTTGCCAACAAGGACAGGAGGAGACAGTTAACAACCTACCTTTGCCAAATAGGCAGGAGGAGACAGTTAAAAACCTACCTTTGTCAACAAAGATTTTTCACTCTAATTATCCTTAAACACAAATCAGAGAAATCGATTGAACCCCGACATTGAACATCTTGGTCCAAAACCTTAGGTAGCCTAAAACAAAGTCTTTAAAAATACCTCTTTGTACCCTAATATATTTTATTAACTTATTTTAACTCATTCTATAATTTATGCAATAAGTTTTGGCGTAAACACATACGTTTTGGGGTGATCTCTAGAAAAGTTCCCCAAGCGTGTGTAATACTACCAGACCTGAAAAATTGTCGTTAGTTGCGTTGCTGTTGACGGTACATCACTAAATCCGACAGGACTAGGAGCCTGGCACAAGGGAATCCTATGCAGCAGGCGACCCGCGACTAAAAACAGCGTGGCCCACATCATCAAGCCGTGCTGTGTGGGTCTGTTTGGGGAGTGTGAGATGGTGTCGCATGAACACTGCACCTTCATTGGCGGGACGTTTCATGTAGAATGTGACCACTGTGTGCAGGTATGTGACCACTGCGTGCAGGTATGTGACCACTGCGTGCAGGTATGTGACCACTGCGTGCAGGTATGTGACCACTGTGTGCAGGTGTGTGACCACTGTGTGCAGGTGTGTGACCATTGTGTGCAGGTGTCTGACCATTGCGTGCAAGTGTGTGACCATTGTGTGCAGGTGTGTAACCACTGTGTGCGGGTAAGTGACCATTGCGTGCAAGTATGTGACCGCTGCGTGCAGGTATGTGACCATTGTGTGCAGGTGTGTGACCATTGTGTGCAGGTGTGTGCCCGCTGTGTGCAGGTATGTGACCACTGTGTGCAGGTATGTGACCGCTGCGTGCAGGTATGTGGCCATTGTGTGCAGGTGTATGACCACTGCGTGCAGCTGTGTGACCACTGCGTGCAGGTATGTGACCACTGTGAGCAGGTGTGTGACCATTGTGTGCAGTTGTGTGACCTCTGCGTGCAGGTATGTGACCACTGCGTGCAGGTACAGTCATTATATAGATTTTATAAATAAAGATTTAAACAGCTCTTACACCTAAATCATCCAAGACCTTCATTTAAAGACAATTGATAAGTTTTATATTAATTAAGGAAGGGGGCGGGGGGGGGGGGCATCCATATATATTACCTACACTTACATGGGTGTTCATTTATGCGATTTTGCGTATGGGGAGAGGGGCCTCGGAGGAATGTGTATGTTACTTAAATTTATTCACTAATTTTTACAATTATCATTCTTTAATTCTGAATCAATGTTTATATCTCTAGTAAATCCAGATGTCACACCAAAAACAAAAGTGAAATCCGGGATTTTTAATTATTTTCGTCAAATAAGGTTTTAAATATATCAACGCAATATTTCATGTCTTCATTTAATTGACCCGACCGAACGTCACAAATAAATTGAAACGGTTTGCTGTGCAAAAAAATAGGGGAAGGGAGGGATTTTCATTTGCACATAGGACCTACATGTGGGGGGAGGTGTCCAAAGTAAATGTGCAGGCATGAGGGAGGGGAGGGTGACAATTGAACTTTTACGCGTACATAGGATGACCCCTTACAATCATTTTAGAAAACATTGACAGTTGAACTGCCTCAATGATGTGTGCAAAGTTAAACCGTACCATTCACTTTTCACAGTTGAACTGCCTTTAATGATGTGTGCAAAGTTAAACCGTACCATTCACTTTTCACAGTTGACCTGCCTTTAATGATGTGTGCAAAGTTAAACCGTACCATTCACTTTTCACAGTTGAACTGCCTTTAATGATGTGTGCAAAGTTAAACCGTAACATTCATTTTTCACAGTTGAACTGCCTCAATGATGTGTGCAAAGTTAAACCGTACCATTCACATTTCACAGTTGAACTGCCATCAATGATGTGTGCAAAGTTAAACTGTACCATTCATTTTTCACAGTTGAACTGCCTCAATGATGTGTGCAAAGTTAAACCATACCATTCATTTTTCACAGTTGAACTGCCTCAATGATGTGTGCAAAGATAAACCGTACCATTCACTTTTCAGTTGAACTGCCTCAATGATGTATGCAAAGTTAAACCGTACCATTCACTTTTCACAGTTGAACTGCCTTTAATGATGTGTGCAAAGTTAAACCGCAACCATTCACTTTTCACAGTTGAACTGCCTCAATGATGTGTGCAAAGTTAAACCGTACCAAACCAATATTGTACCCTATGAAAACCACCCGTGGCTCCCTGGCCCCGACACGTACTGGCAGTGGTGGAGGTTCATCACAGCTATACCACTGTCCTATGGTATCATCCATCTTCTTTGCCTGGTGCCCATGGAAGTGTTGCTAATGATTCCCTTAGAGACATGTGCAGGATGGCACAGAGTGTTTATCATATACGGTATCAGTTCCATGGCAGGCGAAGCGGTAAGTTTTTTTCTTGGATTCAAATATAATTATTCATTGTCTCGATTGTAAATATGAAAGGATGAAAGCTTATAAACCTAAGGTGTTCATTTGTTATGCCAATTTTATTTTATTTTTTTAAATTTTAAAAACTTTTCATTATCAGCATATATTTACAGATTTTTCAAAGCAAATTGTAATGGAAATGTAACATAACAGTAACAGACTCGATGCAAAAAGCTTGGTTTGCTTGTATAAAATGGAACCAAAGTGTATTTGCATTTAACTTTGTTTTTGAATTATAGTTTATGGAACAACCTCTCGGCTCTTTCAGAAGAAGCAAATCCAATTTTTGAGTAATGTACACTTTACTATTGAGACCTTTTCTTTTTAAGTAGATTTTTTTTCTTCAAATCTGATCCAGTTCTGTTGTGATTGTGAGCAGATCATTTCAATTCCCAATCTTATCCCCCAAAACAACAGAGCAAGGAAACCCTAGTTCGATGTTCTTAGTGATACATTTTAAATTCCATAAATTTCATCTATTAAAAAAAAAAGCTGACATTCCATCAAACTTTAAGTTATGCAATCACACCAGATTTACTTCATATGCACATGACATCTTAGGTCTCATTCATAGCGAAGAATAGCAACTACTTTTCATGTCTCAGTAATTTAGATTTTCAAAATTCCATAAAGGGTTACATAGATTTATCAAGAACCCTTTAATCAATACCACACTACAAAAATTATTACTGTTTTTTTTTTTTTTCCACGTACCAGCTGTTAGATGTTGTGTTCAGCCTAATAAATATACCTCTTCATACAGGTTGCCAGCATTGTTGAGCCAGACTTGCCTCATGTTGGATCAACGAGTGGGGTGGGGGGTATCCTCGGCGTAGCAGTGCTGGAGCTTCTTCAGGCTTGGAAGTTCATACGGTATCCCTTTTGGGAGGGCATTAAGCTTTCGGTACTGATAAGCATGCAGATCTTTCTAGGAACTCTTCAGCTTGTGAACTTATTCTCCTTCTTTGCAGGCCTCGGGGTGGGAATGATGAGTTGTTTGATGATAGTGCCGTACATCACGTTTGGTCGCACGCTGAGTCATCTAAGGTTTCGCCTGGTCATGTTGGGCTTTTGTCTACTGGTGCCAACATTAATCTTGATTCAACTGACATTCAAATTTATTCAAGAGATACGCCAGTGTCCAAACTGTGTGGCACTGGAGTGTATACCATATACCTCAATTATGTGCAAGACATACAAATACTGGAATTAATAAGTCATGGCTTTCAGCATTTTTTGTGTGTGCTCAGCTGTTAACTGGACTTTGGTAAACTGAACAGATTGTGCTAAAATTGATTCACATATATTTTAGTTTTTTTCAATTAAATAATAATTTAAATATAAAACTTCTAGTTCTAGCATGGAGACTTGGGACACTTCTACTATCACTTATATTTTTCCCCTTCAAATGTATATATAATTTTGATAATATACATTTCATCCATTACTTAAACTAATTAATTGGACATGAATTGTTATTTAATTATTGAAAATCAATCATGAAGAAATAGGCGAGACAAATCTTTTTTTTAGCTTGTCATTTCCATGGTCTAAAGCCAGAATTTTGTAGACATTTTCTTGAAACTTGAACATAACCATTTAACATAATGAAGTTTAAATTGATTATCCAAACAATATCAATGCAATTCCCAATAAAATGTATTCTGACCTGACCTCATTATTACACGACCATATTTATCATAAAATTGATTATCTTCCATCTGTAAGTACTGGTGGTTTAAGGGAGCTAAAGTGATTTTATTTTTGTAGTCACAAAATACAAATCCGCTATACCAGCACCCAGATTTTTTTGTTTCAAATGCATATTAATGCCCCACATAGTTTTTTTGCTAGCAATTCAAGTTATATGGTTGTTGAAAGTTTAAGTATCTGTTCATCATCAAAAGGCCATGGTAAGTGAGTTCCAACTGGACAATTTTTTTAAATGTCATTGCTGTAAGTGTAAGTAAAACTCATTTTTTTCCTTCTAGCAACTTTGCTCTTTTCTCCAAATATTGTGCAATGTAAACAAAAACAAAACAAAAAAATTAATATTTTTAAAAATTTAACACAAAATTGCATTATTATTGAAAATCCTCAGCTGATTTTAATTTTTTTCTTCTTTGGTTCATTACTTTCAAAATCATTTTCCAAATCATCATTCTCTTCACTTTCATCACCATCATTCTCTTCACTTTCATCTCCTTCTACACTTGAATCTGGATCACAATACTCTTTGTTTAACAGCCACTGTTCTTTTTGACTTAATGCTGTTGCAGCTTTCACCGATATCACAGACTTGCATGTCTTTCTTGATGCTTAAAATATAAATACACAAGCAGTATATATTTTAATTGTAAACATTTTACAATACGATCAACAGCTTGCTGACAAGTAAATTCAATGACTTACTGTGTTTAAAAAAAACAAAAAACTAAAATGAGTTTAAAAGTTCATCTTACCTGCATGTTTTAATACAGCTCTACAATTTCCACTGATTGCATCTTTGGCCTGTGGATAACTTAGGCCAAATAACCTAGCTCTAATTTATGCATTAAGGAAATATCATTTAAAAAGGTAGGGGGGGGGGGAAGAGAAAGTTTGTATGTCTTAACCATAAATGATTACTCTCCAAAAATTCTTAATTATTCAAAAAGCAATTAGCACCTTGTTAAGTTGTAAAACTTTAATAACCATAATAAAATATACTTTTAATATTTTAAGCCTTTCGACCATTTTGGCATTTTATCAAGACTTATCAACATGAAATGCAAAACTTTAATGGAGGTTTGTTAAAGAAATATTTTCAATCAAAACTCACAGAACAACTGAAAATCTAAAAATCTCTTCAGCCACTTCCACAGTTTTTTTTAAAATTGTTCTAATATCAAGGGCAACTGACTGGATTATAATTAATGTAACCGTTAACCAGATTCTCTGATTCTCCCTTGTCTTCAATAAATAATATAGACTTTCAAGTTTGAATTAACTGATAACCTTTGAACCGCATTTAATAGTATAAGCTATATTAATATAAATCAACCTCAGTTTTTGTTACTGTAACTGACAATGACAATCATTATAGAGTGATCATAGCCAGTGTTTAGCTAACTTTCATTCTCTTTTTATACAAGTTTTATGCCAAAAATACTTCAACAACTCTACTTAAGCATGTGGACTGAGTTAATGGTCAAATTTCCCCCCAAACAACTTAATTTTCACAGCATCCATTTTTTTAACATTTTTATTTCCCTTCTTTTTCAAAAGGATACAAATTAAAAACGTCCATTGGACTTCGCAGAGTTGAAGGCTGATGAACAAAGTATTAATAGGTTAACATATTAAAATATTGCACTTAAAGTAAAATTTAATATTTTTTGTTTACACTAGAAATTAAATGTTCTGTTGAAGATGGAATTCATAGATAAGATTTTTTTTAAATTAGTTATTATTGTTATTTTTTTAATTTGAATAAAAAAACAAAATGTTATTGATTTAATTAAATTGAAACCATTTCTAAATTAAAACCAAATTAACAACCAAAAGAATGTGCTAAATAACATCTCTATAAATTATGACAAAGTCCATAGAAGTATTGGAAGGTAGCTTATAAAATATCCCTACTTCTTATATTAAATGGGCTGAAATTTAAAGAATAATACTTGCAGTCATTTTTGTATCTGTATGAATCAGATTATGTTTTTATAAAAACAGCTTTAATACAATGCCCAATTAACCTTGATTCAGTTCATTTATAAATAAACCAACTTGTTTGCTAAATTTTAAAAGAAAAGTTGTGAACCATCTAAAGATGTCATTGTCTTTGATTCTATAAAATTCTATATATTTTCTCAAAATCAGGATCCTTTTTACCCAAAGAATAAATCCTTTAAAGTTAAATAATTAAAAGGATTAGAAAATACAAATTCTAAAAGCTCATGACTTGTATTCATTTTTTTAATCAATGTCAACATACCACTTACATATTCAGCACCGCTACTAAGAATTATGTTCTGTTAAAGAAAAAATATGCATAATATTAGAATATTAAATTTCCATTGATATTAAAAGATGATATATAAGCAATATTAAATTACATTTCCATAAAAGAAAATGAAATAAAAAATGTCTGATGCAACTAATAGAGAATTTTTTTTTTACATTTATCATTTAGTATTAAGCGTCCTAAAATAGAAGTGTCTGGTACATTAGTGTTAACGAGTTTATGATACATCATATCAAAACTCAATCTGGAGTCACATATAAGTACAAGAATCAGAATTTCTGATAGACACTTCTTGAAATATTACCTTGCCAAGGCAGACATTCACTAAAGACATAGCATTTGATATGGTTTGACGCTTCACTACATTGTTAATTAAGGCTGGTCCATAAAGGATTTCAAAATAGATCCCTCTTTTTGCAGCCTTGAGAAATAGAGTAAAAACAAAGCATTAAAGTTACATAACAAATGGATTCCTAAGTGCTTTTCAAGTGCAGAACTATTGGAAAAAGAAATTAAAATACAGTATTTTCAAAATGTTGCATCCTTTTTTATGTGTTATTATCACTAACGTATCACAACTTCTTCACAGCAGTGATTCTCTAAGAGTGAATTAGAAGGTGATGGCAGAAATTGAATATTCAAATAAAGTCAAGGATTAAGACTACTTAGAAAAATTAAAAATACTTTAAAAAAAATTATATCATAATCCAGTTGATTAATTGTGCTAAATGAAAGTGATGCCGAGTAAGATAGTAAGAAGTTTCAAAATTCACGTTTGAAATTGTACTTCAGAGAAGAAAAGTTGATTTCAGCTGTAAAGCAATTATTTGTCCATAATATGTTTTTGTTTGAAATTAAGAATGTTTTATTTATTTAGTACAAAGCAGGACACATGATAAGTTCTATGGAGTTCTTGATGCAGATGAAACCCTAGCTTTTAGATGATTTGTGAAACTAATTTATTTTTTGTTGACACTTATTTTGTTTTTACGTGTCAGTGCCATGCCAAGTGGGTCAGTATTCTCTGACAATGGAAGGTGGACGTTTTTTCAATGAGAATTTTTCTATTGCCCAAATATAGCAGCAAGAGATGACAAATCAATACAATCAACCGTGTAAAATTTATCTACTTAAAAGTTTTATCAGTCGAACGCTCTTAAAACTACAATGGAAAAATTTAGACCCCTGCCTGTTGTTTAACAGACAAATTGGCACTACTATTGTGCCACTTATCATGGACAAAAAAATTAATGTTTAATAATATTAACAATTAAAATCAATATAATTTACAAGGAGGGGTATTTCAAATGCATGTTTATGCTAAGAATAAAAATTTTAGCCAATTGAATGAAGAAATAAGTTTATTTCTTTTACAACCAGTGGACCAAGTATTTAACTTGGTGGGCCACGGGTTGGCCACTCCTGCATTAAGCCTAAGGGCCCGATTTTTTTTTCCATCTCATAACCACAAGCAAGCTGTATCGGAAGAAGTCAAAAGGAGATCTTGAACCAAACTGGGGTATTAAAACTGTACAGCTGCTTGGTGATTTCTAAAAATAGATTTCAAATGAAGGTTACTTGATCTTATATTGTGTGTAGGGGTTGAGAATTCATAAATAAAAAAAAAAAAATCTGCAGTTTTCTTCATTTTCACAATCATGGTTAAGACGAAGACCACACCAAGTATTACTGTTGAACACACAAAGCAATAATATGATGATCTTCACCATCATTACTAAAAGTGGCGGTCTTAATCTTACATTTGAACACCTATTCCTTATCCCCTTGCATTTACACATATACACTCATTATTCAACACCAACCCCTCCTACACTGTCAGTGCATATGTAATCTAATTATGAATGGTCCCCAACCAATTGTATTTCTCGGTCCATTCACCATCAGATATAGAAAGGAGCTAAACCTAAAAGACAAAAAAGTTTTTGTTCTAATGATACAACTATCAACATATATTTATTCAATCCAGTCACGTAAAATTGCAGTTCTGACAAGTTTCAGCATGACACAGTCATAAAAATCATCTCAAAATCGTAAATTGATCACCAAAATCATAAGAGTAACCAGGTCTAAAACATAACTTTAAAAAAAATATCTATTCATAGCATTTTGATAAATTTTTAGAAATTTCAAACAACTTTTTATATTTAAAAAAAATGTAACAATTTACACATACAAATTATTAAAAAAACAGAGGACATTGCTTATAGTTTACTAACCGCATTTAAAAGAGATCTCTTGTGTGAAAAACCTATTTTCTCTGCGAAGTTAAAGGATATGATATCAATATCTAAAGTCTGGCATGCTAGCTGTGAAATAAACATGTAAAAATAAGGTATTAAATGATATTAGCTAAAACAATACAAAGATACATTTATTCTCTCTTGATGGTGCTATTAATTATAATTGTTTGTAAGACTTGCTTTTTTGTTTGTTTTTCCTCCAAGAACAAGTCAATTACATTAGCTTAAGAGAAATGAGAAATTTTATGACAAAATGTTTCATCAATAAGGGAGAAGGTATTATAGTGTATGCACAACACTATGTTGCTAAATTAAATGCCTAAAATATAGTATGGTTACACCTGTTTAATTTTCAACACTAGTTAAATGTGGTAAACAGTAAAGATTCTATAATATTTCCCCTGATTTCAACAGGGTAATTCCACAACTTTTAATGTTAATGCTATTTGGATTCAAGTAAAACATTATAAATTATAAAGGTGATAACTTGGGAGCCTAAAAAATATCAAGAAAAGTTAAACATTTTCAAGATTTAACAAAAGAAATTAAGCTGTCATTCCGATTACCTTAAAAGTTGCTTCAGTTGTAGGTTGAACTGCTAGTATGTCATAAGCCTGTATATCAGAGCCTCCCTAAAAAGTAAGTGAAAACCTAATAGAGTGCAGTTTGTTTCCATTTTGTTGAACCAATAAAATAATGTCAAGGTCTTCAAGTTTAGTGATGAAATACTAACATTCTATTAAGTAGAAAGGACACAAAAGTTTATCATACTGCATATGAAGATAGATTAATTAGACACAATTTGTGTCAATATAACAATATATGTTGAGCTTTAATAATAACTTTACATAATACACAACTAGACGTTTTGGCATATGCCTTCATCAGTATAACAACAAAACATTTAAATAAATAAGTATAAAGTAATTTTACATAGTATATATATATGCATATATCCTACCTAAAAAAGGAGAAAAATAGGAGTGAGTGCAAAAAAACCAGACAGAAACAAAGTAAAGAAGAATGGAAAGGAAGTGATTTGAAGTAAAATGTAGAAAAAAAAAACAGGAAAAAGACATGGCAGTTACGTAAAAATTGTGGATTTGGATGTGGATTCCCGTATGGAATCAACGTACCAAATCTTGTTATTAATTTATTCTGCATAAAGATCCTATCAGGTGTGTTATTAGTATACAGAATATCAGTTACTGCCATGAATAAAATTCCATCATCGTTAGAGCTATTGAAATGTTTGGAGAACAGACAGAGAGCCTGTTTATTTATGTTATAGAGGTGTTCTCTACACCGGTCTCCAAAGGGGATGACCTGTCTCTCCTATGTACAATTTACCGCACTTTTTACAAAGGATGGTGTAAATCCCTTTGCAACTTGTGCAGGTAAAGCCATCTATTATTCCGAATATTTCCAGGGGGAAAGTGATCTTATCAACTTCAATCACGTAGGGACATGTGTTACAACGGCTACAGTTGCAGCTTTTTGTGCCTTTAAGTGCTTTAACAGCAGAGAGGTGGCTTATAACTAGCACATGAAGAAAAAATTTGGTAAAGAATTGAGAGGGTTGGTTTTAGTATGTGGCCACTGGGCAGGAGAAAAAGTGCATGGGGGTTAAATAGTAGCAAATAATTAGCTAGACCACTCATTTTTATACCACAAACTTTGGTTTTAAAAGTAAAGCATTAGAAGAATTAATTTTTAATACAAATTCAAATTTATTACCAGTCTGGGGATGTTGGTATCATCTTGCAGCACAACAGTTATTCGAGATAGCTGCTCAAATGTTTTGCCATTAAGCTAAAGTGTTTGAAAAAAAGAAAATACCACAAAATAATTATTATTCCTACTACAAAAAACAGTTCTCAGAAACCCTTTTTTTCTAAAAACCATGTTAAAATGTTAATACTATGTAATTATGTGTACACTGATCTAGAACAAAATAATGAAAGTGATCTGTCCATAAAATTAGCCTTGAACTTGAATTCATTTTAATTAAAGAGCAACATTTGAAAAATAAAATTCTCCATAAAATTATTAATATTTTAAACTCATCACAATTACAGTAAGCAAACATATATGTTGTTCTTGAATCTATATAACGTCTAGCAATTTTGAACAAATATATGTTTTGCTAAAAACTTTAGAATTTCTCACCTGTAAGGAAGCCAAGCTTTTTTCATTAAGGAGAATCTCTGAAGGTGGTGAAACTGCAATCTGTGAATAAATAAGGACTCAGATTTCATTAATTTGTCCACACTAAGATATCAGAATAGGCAACACACAATATACTACCACAGTGATTCTCAACCTTTCTAGTGCCGCGACCCTTTAATACAGTTTATCGTGTCGTTGCGACCCCCTGCCACACAATTATTTTCGTTGCTACTTCATTTTTTTTTACTTTTTTTTTTGCTGGCATCCGTCCGTCACAATCTGACGATGGAGTGGGCTTCGGAGGACGAAATCCACATGGCCTGGGATTATACTTGAAGGATTATAAGCTGGTTCCCAACAGCAAATCGCCTCTCTCCACGCCGCTGGGTAACCCAAGGGAACATCATTGGATGATACAGCTTGGCACCAGTGACGTCGCAGGAGTTGCCGGAATGTTTCATTGTATCAATGTTATCCGCCTTTCGGGACTCCATCTCCGGGTTTGATTTCAGAGTTCCCTTCTCTTAGATGAGTTGCCATCCAAGGTTAACGAGTCTCATCTACCCGGGGTGCTGGTGGTGTTATTGCTTGACTGGGCTCTAGCTGGAATTGAACTTCAGACCACCAACTTGAGATTTGCTCCGTTTAGACCATTCGGCCACCCAGCACCCTTCATAGCTGTAAGGATATGTGTTTTCAGATGGTCTTAGGCGACCCCTGGGAAATGGTCTCGCGACCCCTTTGGTTGAGAACCGCTGTACTACCACATATTTTAATGTCCATTCCTGCTCCTTACATTTTATGTGCTGTAACTAAAAAAATGTACATACATGAGAAATTGTTTTGTGTTATTTTACCATGTTGGCAAAGTTATCAATATAATTATGACTTGTCGGTTTCTTTAGAAAGATTCCAAAGTTTCTTTGTTGCAGGTTTATTTAAAACAAATTATGAGAAAAAAAAATTATTCTCTTGTCTTCAGTTATGGTCAGCCTGAAAGGAGATTAACATGGATTTTTTTTAATGGTAACAACAAGTTTTTTTTAACAACTTAAATGCACATTCCACTCATTGTAATTGTAAGAGTTGAAGCTTACAATAGAAATATAACATTTTAAATACAATTCACAACTTTACCAAGTATTTAAAGCTTATGTTTAGGAACTTCTCAACTAATGCAATCAGCTATTGATTTTTTGGTTTTTGTTGCTGCCATTTTCAGACAAGAAATAAATTTACCTCTAGTCAAACATATGTAGTTCAGTAAATTATTTACACCTTAAATTTTCCTTCATTCCCACGTAAATATTTTCGTGATGTAAATTTAAAATAATATTTTGGCATAGGTTCAAGTTGCATTTTATTGTCATGTTTTGTATTTAAAAACATAAATTATTAGAAATAAATCTTTTTTTTCTCTCCCTGCTATTTATACCAATAACTATTTAAATCTCGAGAAAGAATAACTTTAAAAAAAAATGTATTAGTGTATTAATTTAATAATTAAAAATTTTATTTTTTAAAATTGATATGACAGTATGTGGGATTTATCAATTACTGTATATTCTCATTTAAAAGCCTAAAATGTGTGTAACCCGCTGTTATTTCCTTAGCTTAACCTCAAGCTCTTTTTAGCTCACCGCTGGTTTCTATTTTTAGCTCAGCATTTTTTTATTTATTTTTTTTGTACACATTAAGCCACTCCTCTTTTTCTTACCAACAAGATGGTCAGAGAATACTTTAAGATCATTGACTTTCTAAATTTTTCTCTCCCTGCCTATATAAATAAGACAGTAGGGAGAGATTCTTGAGACCTTCAGAGACATGAGATTGATAGTGTATGTGACAATACTTATTTAAATTTAAGAAACATACTATATTACGGTGAAACCAAGCATGGCAATCAGTTTGCTGGGGGACAGAAGAAAAGTTTTAAAGACACACTGAAAGCATCTTTGAAAGTGTTTCACATTAACCCAGCGCTCCTCCATTCACAAAAGGCTCAATGCAACATGAGGCAAATAAAATAGCTGCTGCAGAGCACAAAACAAAAGCCAAAAAACACTGAGTTTAACATGGCGTGGTCCCATCTGTCCCCTGCACCTTCTGCACATTAACATTTTTTGCCTTATTTAGCCTGAATTTTTTTTTTTTTTTAATATCCAACTTGTTTTATATTTACACTATCGGTAGCTTTGTGTAGTTGGTTTTTATTTACTGATCTTTCAGTTAATTGGTATGCATAATTTTTCTAAACATGCCAATTTAAAACCAAATAATTTTTTTAAATCTTATAATGACCCCCAAGTAACAAATTTTAAACCTTATTAGAGTATGTAACAATGCTCATAAGCCAATCTCCTTCAATATTATGCCAGTAGAAACAGTACGGTAGGTACTAAAGAAGATAATAATTTTTTTTAATTTTAAAAATTATTTAACATACAGTTTAATGTATAAGACAGATACTCAATTCACATATCTACTATATGTTAACCATTCTGAACATTTCCAAAAATAGGACCTCAGCTTCTCAAATAACAATTTCATTATTTAATATTGCTACTTTGATACTCTCTAAGCACAGCCAACCAGGACAGTCCCAAAATGAGGACAAAACATGTGACCCAATTTTGCACTCAAACAGCTTTATGTTGAATTCTGTTAATTACTAATTTCTTCATTCTTTTCTCTATAGAATCAATTTACCTGGTGAAAATATAAAAATCTCCTATAGCCAATACATAAGTCAACGACCATAGCTATTCCCCTGAAATATTTCCTTAAAACAATTGACTAATGAATGAGTACATACAGTGCAAGAAAATTGGTAACACAATATCATCCAATTCAACATAATGAGAAACAAGATAAAAACCTTTTCTGTTTGTTTTTTTCCTTTTCCTCCTTTCAAATTTGCAACAAAGTTGTTTACCGCCACTCTTTCGAATCCCACTGTAAATAAAAATGAAGTAATTAAATATCTGGTGACTTTTATTATAATAAAAACATAATAAACCTTATCCTTGTCACATCCTTTGGATTTCTTTTGTTTAAATTGTTATTATCCTCTTAATTGTAAAATGTTGTCTTGGTCAAAATATGTATTTATTTATGTGCTGAAAATGAATATGTACAATGTAATTTTAAAAATCCATTTATTTGGATCAATTAAAGAAATATACCTTATATAGGCTTGTCATGCTAGTGCACTTGTGCAGCCAAAATAATAAATCTATATAATGTTGTAATGTGTAGTTTTAATTACAGGTTAAAAAAAATAACATTTGGCGGGATGCCACCAAAAAATCAAATCCTTAATGTTTTGCAACATTTCATATGTTCTGGTTTAAAAAGTTAGATGAAATGATATGTCTACAATCTTGATTATTTTCAACTCTAACTCAAAATTCTAAACAGATCCAAATACAATAATATTAAGATGAAAACATCATCTTAAGTAATCAGTTTCAGGATTTCTTGACTCATTATATTTTATATATGTAACATGTAGGCATGCTTAAATTCTTATTAAATTATACACTTTACACAGGTATCAACGTTCCCTCAACATTAAGTAAAACAATATCAATATGTAAATGAAAATGTAAGAAGGCCTATATGTTAAGTTCACTGCCATTAAGTGTTACCTGAGTCTGAGTGTGCATAAACTTTATATGGCATTACAATTACATGACACACTTTTACTAAAGAGAGCGTTAACCATTCAACACTGTTGAGTAACTTTACCTAGGGCTAGGGACTTAGGCTACCACAAACGGGTTTTTCTCCCCACCGTTATACCAGGCTTAGACAGAAATCATACACTAAATTATGATTTCTGTCTGTGTTTGACTTATGAGTTTGAGTACGTTGACTAGTTTGAGTTTGGTTATTTCTCAGGAAGCCTAGTAAAGTAATAGTAAATAAAGTACATTGTACATTATCCGAGGCACTTTGATGAAAATTTCTTAACATTTTAAAAAATATAAAAAATACTACAGCTGTATAGAGCCAATAGAATGGTTTACAAAAACACCAAGATCAACTCTCTAGCTCAAGTGATGCAAAAGTTATTAATTTTTTAGTATGGACCTCAAAAGCACTTTTTCACTATGGGATTTTCCTCCACATTTCGTCCCCCTTATATTGCTATTGTTTTTATGCCTATAACTTTGTTATAAAATGAGACAAAAATATAATATTTACAGGGAACACAGTTAAATATGAGTTCTTCAAAATTAAGCCACAAAATACAATTTTAGTTTTTGTTAATATTCTGGAAAAATAATTTTAATCTTGATAATTTTCCTTATTAAAAATGTATCAAATTTGCTGACTCATCACTTATTTGTATTTAATTAATATATTTTTTTAAAAAGTATATATAATGAATTTCCCTAATTTTATAATAGTAATAATATTCTTTAGATATTAATTTCAAATTTTAAATGGAATTGTTTAACATTTATAAGTATAAAATAATAATACAGGGATTATTTGATTCCTTTATCTAAAATTGACCATTATACTTTTTATTTTTCCATTTTCTATATATGTATTTTTAGTCCCATTTGAATATGACCAAAAAAATAGTAGATTCTTTATTTTAAGTTAGTAATCTTATTTCATAAATCAAAATTTATCAACTTTGGCATTTGATAGAAATTAAAATAAGTTCTAGTCATTTGCTTGAAGTAAGTACAAGCTTTTATTATTATTCTTTAGTAATATCTGAAGAAATTATTGGATCACTGTGTTATTTCTTGAATATTGAGGATTATATTATATAATAAGTTTCTTGTGGAATATATATATTTTCCAACTATAAGTGTAATAATACTACTACTAAGGCTAACTAGGACAAGGGCTATTTATCCCACTCCCCCAATTTATACCTCAAAATAAAAGCATCAGATAATATTATAAATAAGTTTTTGTGCTATTAAATTGATGCTTTGTTTCAAATTAGTTATTATTGGGTAATATGCTGGATTTCCAGTGTAAATCAAGTTACTTATTACAATAACGTCCATTATCGATAATAGGTAATTTTGGGACACATGTGACAAAAATTGTGCACAAAAATTTCTCACCCATGCCGGGGTCCTAACCTCACGAATTTTGGATATGTTGTCATTTATGCCTACATCTAACATTGGTATTTTCTCTTTTTAAACTTACATTTTCCAAATAAAAATTATGAAAGAGTCAAATTAGCTATTATTTACCATTAATTTTCAATGTCAAACCTTCAAATTTTTTCTTAAAGAAAAGTATTAAGTGAACAACAAACATGTCTGCTTTAAGTTTAAGTTGAGGGCAGAAATAGAATTTAAAAACAAAACTAACTTTAGCAAAAAAACATCATAAACAACACAACCCTCGGTAAATTAAAAAGTGGAGGTCGCCGTTATGACAACGAAATCACGATACCCGGTTTTCGGCACTTCCCGGATCATTAAATTATCCTATAAATTATATCTTGCCAGAAAGGGGATTTTATTCTCTTTATTATACTTACAAAAGAATGATTGATGTCCGAATGATGAATAAGTTGTACTGAACTACTTACTTATACTACTAAAAATTAAAAAAACTAGTACTGTTAACTTAGTAAACTGTAAGTAAATGTAACTTACTAAATTAGTCTAACACTCACACTAACAAGAGTCTGTAGTGAACAGGCAAAAAAAAAGCCGAGAAGCATAAAACCAAAAATTAAATATAGCAAACTTACATTCTATGCTCAAATCAATTATATCCGTCAACTTTTCTCCAGATTCCCCAAGTATATTTAAATCAGAATAAGATGGGAGCGCCATTATTTAATTCTAGCCGCATCAATCAAATTTCATTTATTATAACATGCTCCGCATGAAACACAAATATTGTTAATCCCTCTTTTTTGTTTTCTTTCAACAAAAGAGCACTTCCATCCATTACCTTTGACTGTGTACATAATTCCCGTCAGGTACGTAAACGAAATTAGTACCGGTACTTTGAACTATAACTGAAAAATGTTAGCAAAATGACTTTCGTTATAGCAGAAAATGCAACTTATAACTTATAAGTGGTTTTAATATTGGAAGAAAATATTCTAAGTTGTTATAGTATAAATAGATATAAAGGCAAGCACAGTTAATACATAGAAGTGTGAATTATCGTTACAAATAAGCTACAAGAACAATTGATTTATAATCTAATCTGAAATCTGTTGGATAGTTTCCAACTTGTATCCATGCCATAGTTTAGATATGCATATTCGCAACTACCCGTATTCATAGCTCCCTCCAAAATGCATTGAAAATTGAGTCTTAACATTTTTAATTTCATATTTGATGTTGCCAAGATTCTTAAAATTTATAAAAAGCAACAAATTTCTAGCAATAGACGAAAAAGAAATAGACTGTTGCTATTTTTTTTAAAAATCTATAATTTAAACACTTTATCACGTTTTAAACACACACACATATATATATATATGTATATATATATATATAGTCTATATATATATATCAAGGCAAACTTAGTTTTAGTATAGGCCTAATGACATCTTAGTTACTTTTTCTCTTTTCTTTTGTTTTTTTTTATATTCGCTAATGATGGCTTTCATACATCCTGTGTATAGTTTCTTTCTTGATATTACCCTACAACGTCTTGAACGTAGTCTCAGCAATATTATCATAATATAGAAATAGAACATATATATGTATATATATATATATATATATATATATATATATATATATATATATATATATATATATATATAAAAATTATAAATTTAGTCATCCATGTGGTGTTCCGCAAATGTTTTTTTATAATAAACAAACTTTTTAAGTAGCCTACCCAGGGCCGTCTTAACAACATAGGAGTCCCTGGTTACAGCAATGCACTGGGGCCCCCTAGCAGCACAACACACCTGGGCCGTGAGAAGTGGGGTGAAGGGGGGCACTTGACACATGCTCAAACAGTTGGGAGGTGGGAGGGAAAAAGTTCCTGCTCCCCACCAACTCACGAAGAGGAATAAAAATGTAAAATAAAAATAAACATTCAATAAAGTTAAATTTCGATGAATTCAATTTATTGATACAAAAAAAACAAAATCATTCAAAATCAATAAAATAATTTGTTTTAAAACATTATCAGAAAAAAAAACTATAAATAATCACAGAGGATGGTATTTTATCATTATTGACAGATGGCTAGAATACATTATTTAATATAAATCAGCATAATCGTTTGCTTAATTTCTTTGCATAGAATTGTTTCATTATTGGTTTAAATTCATTGGTCTTGAGGATGTCATTTTCCATGCGCATAAGTGAAAGCCAGTTCAAACGTTTTTGTCATGTAATACTGCGAATCTGATTCTTTCCATATTTTTTTTTTCGACTCATATCTGGGAAAAGTAAAACTTGTTGAGGAGCGTTATTCCCCTTTAAAAGTTTTAAAATTGTCCAACTTTGATTCGCATTTATAATAATAATTTTGGAATGTGCTGATATATCATGGGTTAAAATTTGGAAATTGGGAATTTTGCATCCAATTAAATTGTCAAAATCTTTCGATATTCATTAAAAATTATGTAGCATGATGCCCCTATAAGAGTGAGTCTCCTGGGCCCATGCCTTAAGATGGCACTGAGCCTACCACTTTGCTGGACAGCTATTCTAATTTAGATATTCTCATTATTCATTATTTTGTTTTTTAAAAAATGCACATATGCTTTTGTGAGTATGTGGGAGGTGCAATCAGTAGTATCATTAGGAGTGACACACTCAAGGAGGGGGCATACCAAATGGAAAATTGCAAAATTTAAAGATTCGCGTGAGTCGGTTTTATAATAAAAGAGCAGGGTTACATCAGATCAAGGTGTCGCCAGAGCGAAATATATGAGACGAGGCAGGGTAAAATCTGAAAGAAAATGACGCAACAAAACAGTGAACGTGTTGGTAAAAAGCCTTCTTCAGCGAAAAAACACAGAGTAACACAAATATAAACATTAAAATAAACACTTAGATGAAATGTAGTATCCGCGAGGACAGCAAGAGGAATATAATAGACAATTAGTAGGTGAGAGAGTAAATATAGGTAATATTGGAAGGAAGAGAGGAAAAGTGAGTCCATGGTGAGTTTGGATGTAAAAAAAAAGTGTGTGGGTGGTATAAAAAGTGAAGGCGAATATGACGTTCATGCCATATTGTGTCAAGGTCCCATAAGTGTGTATCAATTTGTTTTCCATGTTCCCCCTGGTGGGTGCGTTGTAACAGGAAACAAGGCCAAGTCGATGGAGCCTTCATGGTAGCTTCTATTGAAGTGTTTTGAGACAGGACACTGCTTATCTCGTGAAATGTTTCGAAGGTCTTCTGTACATCTGTCCCAGAGATGCCATCTAGTCTAGCCCCGACAAGTTATATGGAAGCGGGTACAAACAATATATAACATTGCGGCTGGTGCAAAGGACCCCACCCCCTCATCTGAAGACTACCCTTTGGGAGTGGGGGCTGAGAGGCCGAGTGGTCTAAACTGAGTGAATCCCAAGCTAGTGAACTGGAGCTGAAACCCCAGCAAAAGCAAAAACATCATCAGCATGGGACCCATTAACCTTGGATGGCAACTCATCTAAGTGAAAGCAAACTCTGAAATCAAACAACCCGGAGTAGAGTCCCATAGGCGGTATGACATTGACACGATGACAATGCCGAAAACTTCTGGGGCGTAGAATGCATAAAAGCATGCAATAAAACTCACAAGACACTTTGATAGTCATTTAGTGCATCCTCGACTATTTCCAGTCGTATTGACTAAGTCTTCTTCTTCTATACATTAAGGGCCCACGATCAATGTATTGATCGCCTGGTATTAAAGAGGATATTTCACTGGTTGCAAGGGCTACTCGGCGAGGGTATCAGGAACTGGGGATTGGAAGGTCTGAGGTAAAAAACACAAATGTGTCAAGTGTTGCCGCCACAACTGTTCCTTTTGGAAGCTTGTTCCAGTCCTTGATTGTCTTTGGCAGGAATGAGCAGTTCCTTTACTGTGTTCTTGCTCTTATGAAACTGCCTGTCATGGCCTCGTCACTGTCTAGAGGGGGGGGGGACGAGTTTCTGTTTAATGCTGGAGCAGTGGACCAGCCCATTATTTATCTTGTACATCCTGGAGAGCCTGGATAAGCGTCTTCTTTCCTCCAGTGGTGACCAACCCAGTGTTTCTAGCATGTTGCCAACACTAGAGATGTTTCTGTGGCGGTTAAGAACAAAGCGTGCTGCCCGTCCTTAAGAACCCCAGGGTCTTGTTTGTTTGCCTGGTTGCACACATTGTTAATATACTCGTCCCAGTAGACCTCTCTTTGAATGTTTACACCGAGATATCTTACGGAGGAAACTGGCTCAAGTATTTGGTCATGCAGTTCGTAATGGTGGAATGGTGGAATAAAGGAGTATCAATTCTAGAGACTGGGAGTGTCTGGCACTTGGCAGGATGACATTCCATGTCCGAGCTCATCTCCCACTCAGCTAACCGACTGAGATCTTATTGTAGCTGGTGCTGGTTAGAACTGTTGGCGATCTTCCTATGCACCGCCGTGTCATCTGCGAAAGTCTTACTTGAGATATCAGTTTCTCGGGTAGGTCATTTATGTATGCTATGAACATACGGGGCCTAGCACCGAGCCCTGCGACCTTGACACAACATGGCATTCGTCTTGACTAAGTCTTGTCACTGGATCAAATAATGAAGGGTGAGAGATGGAATTACTTTCTTTATAGCAGAAAATGCAACTTATTTTGTGAGGATCAAGAATTAAACAAAATAAAACTCAAGTCAAGGCTACTACTCAAGTTGAAAATTGTATTGTCCTGACCTTCGCGTGCGAATGACGAACTATATAACTTTTAGGGATGGGAATGTGTTGAGTCTGAATGGCAAATAGAGCAAGTATTGCAACGGCTGCGTCCACATGGCTTGGTCCCAAAGTGGAAGGGGTAGCACGGAGGTGGATGCGAACAAGGAGATGTCGTAGATTATTATCTCTTCTGAAAACAATGAGAGGTGGAGTTGATGAGAAAATGTTGTGGGTGTCAGGTTTGGCGAGGAAAAGGAAAAAAAAAAGTTGGGGCCTGGGGGGGGGGGGGGGGGGGGGGTGATATGTGAGAATAAGTTTGGTTCTGTCCCCATTGTCACTCGGAAGAGACCTGACCGGAAATAGTCGATCATCTCAAGTGCCTTGTCTCATAAGTCATCCTCAGATTGGCAAAGTCACCGAAGACCAAGTACTTGAGAAAAGAGAATAGAGTCCTTACAATATTGTTGGTGGGAAGAAGAGAAGATTAATTAGCTGTGGCTGTCAGTAGGTTTAAAGTAGGTGAAAATCTCGACCATCTCAAACCTACCAATAACTTAAACCCTCATCAAACTATAATCGGCAACAACTTTGTCTTTTGCAGAACGCCCGCCCCCCTTTCCCGATCTCCCACTCTCTTTTGACGAAAGGTCTCTTACACATTTACCCAGAGCAGTCTTCTGGCATTCATCCATATCATATATAAAATTTTTACCATTAATAGAAAGTAGGAGTCACTAACTTATCTAGGCCGTATTGTCAATAACAGCATTTCCCAAACTTTTAAGTTTGGATGTCCGGTCTTAAATTTATTCCCTTCAAACCATCCTGTGACCGCCACGAATTACTTTAGATTGCTCATCGCTTGTTTTGGTCTTTGAGACTTCAGTTTCACTTCGCTGGGAAAAAGAGCACCCTTCCAGGGGATGAGTTGTTCCCGCTCCATATAGAAAGTAATTCTAGTTGTACAACACCATCTAACCAATCCAAGACTTTAGACCTCTACACCAGTAATACGGAAAATGACTCAAACTCAAGGAATCTCCTTTTGGCCCCTCTCCGCCACTCTAATCTTTCTGAAGTAGAGTCGAAGGCAGTCGCCAAGCTTATATACCGAAGAGATTATTTTCATCAAATCATCAGACATTGGTGGAGCCGTCGTTGTATGGAACAAGACTCTATACATTAAAGATGCATACGGGCAACTAGAAGACAACCAGTTTATACCAATCGAACACTAACAACACATATCATCAAAAACAACGAGATTGTAAAAGAGAAAAATCGGCACTCCTTAAAACGGCCTCTGCTTTATATATCTTCCATAATGACCTCGGCAATCCCTGTTTCTATGGCCTTCCAAAATACACAAGTGCGGTTACTCTGGTAGACACATTGTCTCAGCAAGCTCTTGCCCCTCCGAACATATCTCGGAATTCCTTGGTGGATTTTTTCAACCCATCGTTGCTTCACTGTGCCCAATTTTATCAAAGATATATATGCCAACCATGCTTTGAGAGAGTGAGAGAGAGAGAGAGATAGATAGAGAGAGAGAGAGAGAGAAAGAAGAGACTTAATAAAATAGAAGGGAGGCAGAATTGTAACTTTGATCGGAATGGAACAGAAATAGAGGGAGAAGTGGGGGTGAGAGAGAGAGAGAGAGAGAGAGAAAGAAAGAGAGAGAGAGAGAGAGAGAAAGAAGAGACTTAAGAAAATAGAAGGGGGGCAGAATTGTAACTTTGATCGGAATGGAACAGAAATCGAGGGAGAAGTGGGGGGGGGGGCAAATTGTTTGATTAATTCAAAAGGCAAGGATGCATTTTTGCGCATAGGCTACAAGAATGTACTTTCTCGCCAACCAATCTACACTCAATCGTAGAGTAGCAGAATAAATGCTAGCAGTGGAAATTTAGAGCCTTTGACCTGAATGAATGTGATTACAGCATACAAAACCTTTATTTTTAGTTCTTATTAGATAGCAATGGGTGCCGGTTGACCGAGTGGTCTAAACTGAGAAAATCTCAAGTTGATGGTCTGGAGTTCAAACTCAACCCCCCCCCCCCCACTCTCAGTCAAGCAAAAACGTCACCAGCATCCTGGGCCCCTCCTTCACTCGTTAACCTTTGATGGAAACTCATCTAAGAGACAGAAATTCCGAATTTAAACCCGGAGATCGAGTTCTGGAGTTCAAACTCAACCTCCCCCCCCCACTCTCAGTCAAGCAAAAACGTCACCAGCATCCTGGGCCCCTCCTTCACTCGTTAACCTTTGATGGAAACTCATCTAAGAGACAGAAATTCCGAATTTAAACCCGGAGATCGAGTCCCATAGGCGGATAACATTGATACAATGAGACAACTCTTGGTGCCAAGCTGTATCATCCATATGATGTTCCCTTGGGTTATCCAGAGACGTGGAGAGAGACGGGGTACCAGCTTTTATAATCCTAGAACTAGAATAATAATCCCACTCCTTGTGGAGTTCGTCCTGCGAATTCCACACCATCGTCACATTGTGACGGACGGATGCCATTTTATATTGATTTAAAAAAACACATTCTCGTCCAAAATTTATTTTAAATCTTTTTTAATAAAGGATTTTTTAATAAGTAAAATGGATATATCCTTTGATTTCACCTCGGAAATCCCTGGATATAAACACGTGTAGGCTCTCGCTGTTAGTTATATTGTAACAAAATTTGAATAGTAGACCGAGTTGCCTTTCTTCATCTTACCTTTCCTTTCTTATCCAGGACATTCCCTTTTGATCTGCGCTACACACAAGGATGGGACAAAGTGGAGACAAGTTGGATTCAGTTGATATTAGTCATATTAATAGAAATTACACCGATGAAAAAAAAAAAACTTAATTAAAAGTAAAAAAAAACAAACAAATTAATTTTCGTCCAACGAAAACAAAAAGTTCTATCATTGAAAAGGTCCCCTTTTTAAAAAATGGTCTTGGTGGGAGGGTGCCTCCAAACACACATACCGGTTTATATAATGTTGGTAGTTAGGGCTATAATATAAACTCCACAGTGCCACCTGTGGCGATCGCCCCCCCCCCCCTTTTCCACATCCCCTCTTAGCAACCCTCACTGTGGAAGACAAAATTTCGACTGCCTAGGATCCCTCAGCAATTTTCCGGCACTGAGACATGTGACATTCCGATTGTAAGTTGGCATTGATTTATATATTGAAAAATGAATAAAGTCCATTTTAAATGGCCACAATGAGAAGAACAAAATCTACGATTTTCCCCTAATAACTAATAAGTTTGTCTTAGAAAGACTGGTCTTTCTTTTAAATTACACGACCACTTTGTAACTTTGTTGCTATGCTTCGCTACAAAAATAATAATAATAATAATAATAATAATTAAAAATAAAATAAAAATAATTGATTTCTTAAATAGCAGCAGGTTTTTAAAAAATTATTTAAAAAAAAAAAAAAATCACACCTCCCTCCTCCACACACACGCACACTTTTAATTTTATTGACGTCTTTGTTGTTAAAAAAGTACATTTGCTACATTTACATTAATTATTTATTTTTAATTATGTGTCTGTGTAGGACTATAGTTTTCTGTTTTTTGCCATTTATGATCCATCTGAACAGAACTAATAAATAAATTAAGTTTATGCTTTGAAGGGAAAAAGCGAAATTGTTTCTAGTTTAGAATATCAACAAATATTTAAATTTAGTTTAAAGAGGATGATAATAATGCATTTTTTCACAAAATTATTTTTATTTATAACAACCATTTAATTTACGAGTGAATATTCAAATCTTTATATTTTTATGTATTGCTTAGGTCGATTAAAGATATTGTATGTAATTCTTTAAAAAAAATTAATTACAAGCGTATGGAGGAATACTTTATTTGACTTAATTAGTGAAAACCAAAATCTGTGGAAAAAGAAAATGTTATAGAAAGATCTTCAACTCTCGCCGATTCCGACGAGAACTTGTAAGTTTTGTGACGTCATACATTTTCTGTACTGAGAATAAGGAAGACAGATAAGGGTGGAAACGGATTCGTTTCTTTTTTAATGCCACGGTTTGAGCCATTGCTCCTCTCTTACCAATTGTTTCTATGTAAATAATGTCCGATATTTTAGAAACAGGATTTCAAGAAACAAATATGGAAACATGTAGCCTACCTGACGATACTGATAAAAAGGTAAAATAAATGAAAAGCCTGAAAGTTTCAAGATTCAAGAGTATAGTATAGAGATTCAGAGTACTAAACAAACAGTGAAAACTGTCACTGAACCTCTACAGTCTACAGACTACAGAATACAACTAGGGTTGTAGGGCTACATTTTAAGAGTGCCATGCTAAAATACTATAATTAATATGCCTAATGGATGATTAAAACGACAAAATAGGTGGATATTACACTACCTCATTTATAAGTAAAAATCTTCTTTTGATTTTGATGAATGGCTAAACTTTAAAGTTAATGCTTTGTAGCCTTATTGCCTTACTATATAATAATAATATATATAGACTATAATAACTAAATAATAATAACACTAACAATACAAATAGGTCTTATTTTGCCCCTATGCCTATATATTTTTAATACGAAGTGTCTACACGTCCGGCGCGCCGGACATGTAGTGCGCAAGATATACGTCCGGCGGCTTGTCACGTGACGGCCGGACGACTAGTAGTTTTTATAATTCCAAACGAGATACGTTTTAGTAAATCTTGTATGGTCTTGTGGTAGAGTGGTTGCTTGACGATAGGAAGGTTTGAGGATCTATACCGGTGATAGGGTCGTTTTTTTTCTACCCATTTTAATTAAAAATATTTTGTATATATTTATATTAACATGTTCCTCAGCAACAGTAGTTTCATGAGAAGTTTTTACATATTTTGTAGCAATTGAAGTAATTTAAAATGAAATCTTTTACTTTAACTTTTATTGGTTGCCTACGCCTACTCCACACTGTCCACACTGGCCCCTAATTTTATTTTATGGATTACTGGTACACAAACTCAAATAACAAACTAAACAAAAATGTTTACAAGCCACTTTCACTTAAGTTTTTTTTTCTATTATTTGCATTCAAGATACTCATTACATTACTTGGTAGAGAAATAGATTTTAAAATTAACAATAGTTTTGAATTATTCGCAGTCACGTGACAAGGCTGACCGACAAGATATCTCTCGCCACTTTGTTACGGCGGTCATGTGACTTGGTCGCCGGACACATAGTGCGGGAGATAGACGTCCGGCGCGCCGGACGTGTAGACACTGCCTTTTTAATATTTAAACAAAATCTAAACTTGCCTAATTAATTAATGGCAGGCACTACGTACACCGCGGCGGTGTCCCTAGCGAAACTATTGAATTGACTTTGGCCTGCGTACACCGCGGCGGTGTACCTAGCTAAATCATTGTCTGTGGCCTGTGTACACAGCAGCGATTTAAATAAAGTAGCAAAACCATGGTCTTTGCTAGTCTTTATTTTTTTGGCCTAACCGGTACTTGTAGATTTAATGTTATACTCTTGTTAAAACTGAAAACTATTTATTTAAAATTCGTTTAGTACCTTGGGAGGAAGATATGAGTAAGTTCCAAGCTTATGTGGCAAAGTACTTGTAAAGCATTTCTTATTATTTATTGGAAGGGAGGGGGCTGGGGGTGTAATGTTAAACCATGATTTATTTTTAAAGTTAACTATTTTATTCTCCCCCCCCCCCCCAATATATTGAAATACAAATATATTTATTAACTGTTTTTTTTTGGGGGGGGGGGGGGTGGGGGTTTATTTTTTAAACCTGTTTTTTTTTTTAAATTTAATTTTTTTTTTTCCCCCCCCCCCCCAATATATTGAAATACAAATATATTTATTAACTGTTGTAAGTTTTATCCTATGATTTGAAGGGGGAGTGCACATTATAATTATAACATTAGTATGTGATCCCTCATGGCATGGTGTAAAAATGAATGGGAAGCCAGTGTATCTATTTTGTTAGCACCAAGATATAATTACGCCACAAATACACTACGGGAAGAGAATCACATTACATACTCATACATTGATCATGAAGTCGTGAAGTTAAAGTTGTTCGAGGCATTGTTATTGTGATACCAAGCGTGTGTCAACAAAAAACAACAGTATGATGATAAATACAAAACACTGCAGTGATTTTTAAAAGTCTTTTAACAATAATTAAATATCATTGATTTAGTTTTACATTGGCATTACACATTAGTAAACAATGCCAGCGGAAAGGGGGGGGGGGTGCAAAAAGTAGGGGTGTGCCGGAGTCCGGTCCGGAATCCGGTTCCGCCGGATTTTGCACTATCCGGTGAAATCCGGTTCCGCCGGATTTACATGTATCCGGAACAACCGGATTCCGGAATCCGGAATATACCGGATTTCGGAATTTGCCAGATTTTGTGACTCACCGGATCATAATCTGAAATAAAAGTAATTCTCTTTCCCGAATTTCACACGATCACGATACATTAATCGATTGTTTCGAGCGTTGAGCTTGTTTAATGTTTAATATTCCGTACATACCAGAGGCTAGAGTCAGCACCGCTAATAGTGGCCAATAGTGTAGGGACTTTGATAAGAAAATTTAAACTTTTTG
>CAXITT010000001.1:3752375-3846492 GCA_964033795.1 Lymnaea stagnalis | reverse complement strand
CCCGGACAAGGATCGATTTCTTAACAAAAAACAACAAATAAAAACCAACAAATAAAAAACTTTGACATGGCACAAATCCTGTCCCAAGCGCATTGTGCAATGGTTTCTGTAAGAAAACGTCATGTTTTACCCTGAGAATAGCACATGCCATGCCATTCTGGAAACAAATGCCGTCATGAAAAGAGTAAACGCAGTCCTATAGCTTTGCCAGACAGTTTGCTACCGCTCTGTAAGATTCTAAAATCTAGATGTTTTCAAAAGATTTGCTGGGAGACTGAGTGTTGTCAATGAACCGTTGATATCGTGTGTACATTTTGCCATTGCATAGGGCATAGTGAAAGCAAGATGATTGAAATACGACCATATTGATATACTGGTATTTTCTTTGGGTGTTCGTTAAAGTAAAATGTAAATATTCAACTACACGAAGAATGTTGAAACACAATAGAATATCACTTGGTATTCAAAATGTTTCTCTTATACATGTTACACTTAATAATCTGAATATAACATATATTTAAATTGTTTAAATTGCTACAAAATATTTAAAAACTTCTCATGAAACTACTGTTGCAAATGAACATAATAATTTAAATATAACATATTTTAAATTAAAATGGGAAGAAAAAAACTCAATCCCCTACTGGGAATTGATCTCAAAAGATAATATTGCCAAGCGTCCACTCTACCACTTGACCACACAAGATCTTCGCTAACAAGCATATCTTAAAACCAGGCCAATGGTACATTTTTGCCGCGGTTTACCCAGGCCAAAGCCCACTATTTTGCTAGGTACACGGCCGTGATTACGCAGGCCAAAGCCGATGCTTTTGCAAGGTACACTGCCGCGGTGTACGCATCCACTTCATTAATTAATATTACTATTCAAGACTATTGATATTGTTAAGCCTAGGCCTAGGCCAAAATAAAATTGAAACGTTAAGTAGCTTAAATGCATTCTGAACTGAAGTATCAGGCCCAACACTGGGATTGTGTTAAGTACCAGTACTGAGAAGTGGGAATCATAGACTTAGAGGTCATAATGATAGTGAATGTGAAGACAGAGAATGTCTAAAATGTAGTTAGTGCCAGGGCCGACAATATCTTCCACGATATATTGGTCATGCAGTTTTACCAGGTCAACTATCGGCCATAGTTCCATTTCTCAAAATATTTCGAAATTCAGCTTTGACTTTGTATTTATTTGAGCTTTTTTTTTCTCATTTTTTAATTTTTGTTTAAAAAAGGGGCAGGGGTCTCCTCCCCTCCCCAGAAATGATATTGTTTCTTATTTTTTAACGAAATTGTGTGTGTGGTGGTGGTCTCCCTTCCCCAGAAAATTATGTTGAAATTTCCCATTAAATTAAATTGCAACATTATAATAATTATATAAATGAGTGGCATATGGGTTTTTCGTTCACAACAAATAAAAAAAAAAATCACTTTTACTTTTAACTATGCGTACTCCTTTTTTCCTCTGATCATCTTGGGGTACCAGCAAGGATAATTTTCTTTTTTTAAATTCTTTTGAAACTTGTGATTTTAATGAAAACTGAATGGAAAATTTCATCTTAACTTATTTCATATCCATTGTATCGATCATCAGATTATGTTTTTGATGCGAATAACACTCAGTAAAGAACTGGAAAGTTATCCTTCTCATTGTTCAGGTCCAACTGTTGGTCCTGTCACCCTAAGTCCAGTGTTGGGATTCCTCATAGTGATGTCACTGCACTTTGGGTGAGACAACTATTTGCAAAACCCATGCCGTTGATTACACATTTACCCAGAGCAGTCTTCTGGCATTCATCCATATCATATATAAAATTTTTACCATTAATAGAAAGTAGGATTCACTAACTTATCTAGGCCGTATTGTCAATAACAGCATTTCCCAAACTTTTAAGTTTGGATGTCCGGTTAACTATGTTCTAATTTCACCAGGAACCAGTGGCTGATTGATTAATTATACTTTCTTTTTATTTGACCAGATATATTCATGTTGTATGGACTGGCAATGAAAGGCTTGCGGACCAGTGCTAGACCCCCTGGCCACCATATTTAGGGAATGCTGGTCTATACTATCTCCATACTTCCTCTTCATATATGCCTAGTCTTCTATTGTCTATACACTATACTTAATTTAATAGGTCTAGGCCTACATTTTTATTTCTCTAACAATCAAAACTGAAGCCTAAATGTTAATAGTAATATATAGTAGTAATAGTAATATAAGTGTATAAGATTAGGGCCTAGTCATTACACTCATCAATTGTCACATATCCTTACATATTTTGCCAATCCGTAAACGTAGAAATAATAATTTCAGTCCCTGACTTCCAACTTGGGTGGTTGAGTTTTTTTTCCTTGAGATTTTCTTCTTCCCAGAGACTGGCTGCTATACTGAATTGATGAGTAGAGCTGTAAAAAATTGGAAAAACACCTGGGGTACACATCACCCCATGGAGCCAATATCCATTTATCTGACAAAGCAGACAAAATTTTAGGAAATGTAGGGAGTCATTAAGTTCACCGTTCAGTAATATCCTACTGATCCAACAGTATTGCTTTTGAAGTCTGCAAAATTTTGGGTGACTAAAATCTGCCTTTTTTAATTTCTATCGAACAATAAACGCTCGCAATTATCGATAAAAAAGGCCACCACTTTTCCTACAAATTTGATGCATTACACAGCATTTTTATTTTTTTTTAAAAGTATTTTATTTATTTGATTAAATTAATAATACATTTATTATTGGTTTATTATTTTAATTTTTTTAATCTTGATATTTTTTTCAGTTTTATATATCATGAGAAAAATGGAGTAAGGGGTTAGTGAAAATCAACCACAGGTGTTTGGTTTCAAAAAACAGTTTTTATTTAACATCCTTAATCTTGAGACATGCTTAAGCTTAATTGTTACCTTCTGCATTATGAAGATGAGGCAGTCACAACCATTGCACTGCAGGGCTTCCTGAACTTAGTAATTATTGGTAAAATTATCTTGTCTGTATGTTTACAAATTGAGTCTGAAGCAATATGAATATGACTTGAATTGATGAATGTTTGGAATAAATTCATTCCAATTAAGCTTAGGTTTTGTAGAATATTTCCATAAGCTTCCTAGTGCTAGATATTCTGTAGTTTTTCTTATATTTGTTGAAAGAGTAAGACAAACAGAAATTCCTTTCATAAGAACTTAAAATTTGCACATTTACAATTGGCCACATGCTGGATTTTTTTTTCAAAATGCATCTGCTAAACTACCTACTCTCTTTTTAATCTGTACTTTTTAGTTCAACTCTGATCTGACATAATTTATTAAACTTTGACAGAATCTCTGTTAGGACTGAATTGTTTTTAAATGATTATGGCTATGGGGCTGAATTAATTATTAATGGTCCATATTCCGTCACACCTTGACGTAAGTTTAACACTTTTGATTTGATTATACTCACTTCATTGTTTCATTTGTAATACGTTTAAATGAGCTGGCATGATTTGTAATATCATTAAATTATTATTTTAAAAAAAATTTAGTTCAGATCTACAAATTTCATATTTCATTTCTTCTCAGATTGAAACTACACAGTTGATGCCATCCACTATCAATAAAGAACTCATGGAGTCTGATGAGTTTATTCGAGATAGAGACATATGTACAAAATATTTTGAAAATTGGTGTGAGGGGCAGCAAGTTGTTTTTGTTGAACATTTACTATCTCGCATGTGCCATTACCAGCATGGTCAAATTAATGCCTTCCTCAAACCTATGTTGCAAAGAGATTTCATTTCAGCACTGCCAGGTAAAATTAATTACAATTTATGTAAATATTTCTTACACAAAATCTATGAGTATGCATATTATTGATTTTGGCTTAGACTGGAATAAAGCTTGGAGGGATGATTAAGTAATGTCAGGTGTAAAGTTTGTGAATTTAAAAACATTTAAGGTCTGTTACATGGAAGTATATTAAATATTGTTTTTGTGTCTGTTATTTTATATTTAAACTTATTTACTCGGAATAGAGTATATTTTTTTATACATTTCTTTTTTTTTAAAATTCAGCACTCATACTCTTAATAAGTTTTTATTAAAGTGAAAGGGATATGAGTGATGAACTTTTAAAAAAAATTAACAGTATGTTAATCTTTTTTTTGTTGTTGGTTTAATTAATCATCATAAAGAGTTTTCCAATCATAATATAGAGGGACATCTAAAAAGTATGGTGCAGAGGTAGAATATCTGTGATGAAATCTTTCTTTTGTTATTTTTCGGGGAAATGAGTTGCATTGTGTCATTTCTAAAAACAGATGACTTTTCAACTTCTTACTCTATTCGCCAATGATAACTGTTTATAAGAATCATAGAAATCTATTAATTTATTGCCCACCATATCACCCATTTTACAAAACTCTTTCTAATTTTTCAAATGTAATATTTTTAAGCCAAGGGCCTTGATCACATTGCTGAGAATATATTAGCTTACTTGGATGCGAAGTCATTATGTGCGGCAGAGTTAGTATGCAAGGAATGGTACAGAGTTATTTCAGAAGGAAATTTGTGGAAAAAACTGATAGAACGAAAAGTGCGCACAGATAGTTTGTGGAAGGGTCTCTCTGAAAGAAGGTCATGGTGAGTGAAAATGTTAATGTTTTGAATGTTCAAAATTAATTTTTGTTGAAAATGGATATGGTATTTTATCCTTTTTTTTTTAAAGATTCATATATATTTCATACTTATATTTTTTTAAATACCGTATTTAGTTTCATATATATTTCATACTTATATGTTTTTTTAAATACCGTATTTATTGGCGTATAACACACATTTTTTCTCCCCGAAAATAGGGGGCAAATCATGTGTGCGTGTTATACGCCTATATAATGTTTAGTTTTTTTTTCCTGAAATTTCCTTCTTAAATTGATGTGCGTGTTACACGTGAGGGCGTGTTATACACCAATAAATACGGTACTTATCTACTGATTTAATTAAATCGAAAGAATGTATTTTTACATACACCGCCATTAATTTTATCATAATCATTTGTTTAGCATTAAACATTTACAGGAAACTTATGAAACAAATAGTCGATCTCAAACATTTCAGTTCCAAATTCCTTTGTAGAAAGATTGCATTTTAACAATAAACCTTGTAAAAATTGAAGGAAAAAACTGATTTCAGAATTACCCGAGAGATATGCTTTGAGTTATGGTGAATACATTTTCTAATCGGTTAACACAACAAACTGGTCTTTTTCTAATTGCTATTTTCCTTTTCAGTTAATTACGTTTTAGGCTAATTTTGGAAATAACAATAAAATGTATAAAATATATATAAATTCTTTTTTGTCTCTAGGGACCAATATCTCTTTAAACAAAGACATGGAGATGCTCCTAAAGATCACAAGTTTTACAGAACACTTTATCCACAGATAATAGGAGATATAGATGTAAGAATTTGCCATATTTTGTTGTTTGGTCTCTATTTTTTTACAAGTTCAAGCTTTCCCAAAATGTTTGATTGTTATCAGCACATTTCCGAAAATCATTTTTATTCAGCAACACCATGAATATAAGTGAAGAATTTTGTTTTACTTGTAAATCTCACAAGTGCTTCACTTAAAAATATTGTTTTAATTGAAGAAATTATATCTAACAAGCGCAATATAGAAAAAGAAGGTTTTAAAAAGTATGTTGATATAATTAACATATAAATTTACATTACCCCCCAATTTTCAGAATAGTTACATACATATAAAATAAAACTCGATTCTAAACTACTTTTTTAAATTTTAATCAAAACACCCAATAGTATGAAACCGAAACAGTTTATAGCTTAACACAAAATAAGTCTTAATATTTCTTATTTCGGTTATTTCTATATTTAAACTAGTTCTCTCTTTCTTCCTGCCTTAAAGTTAGTGATCTCGAATCATTTGATCTTTGTTGGCATAGCATTGATAAGTCAATTGCTGATTATTTATTGTGTTAATAAATGTAATTTAATTATAGGTAATTTATTCTAAAATTGCATGATTTACAACTTGTGTTGGTTTATTATTATTACACTGCTCTTATATAGCCTGGTTGGTACCCCAGCCTAGGGCTAGGCTCACTGTGCATCACATAAAATTTTGCGAAAAGAAACATGACATTTTAAAAACAGTTACATAAAATTATTCATTTAAAAACATCTTTGACCTTGCCCACCCAAGTACTATTTACCCCTGTCTAGGTATGGAGTGACATGGAGTAAAATTAAAAACCATATATTAATGTGTATATTGCGAGAAATTTTGGGTAAAAACTAGGAGTTTGCGTTATATCCACGTGCAATTACCAGTAAAAAATATCTTGTATTAATGCCTATGCAACCAAATACTCTTGACTGAGTTGGGTCACTCGCATTCAGTGAAAGAGCGCTCATTGTATCTGCCCACACCACAAGTAATGTAAGTAGCGCTCCTTACTGGATATTATCATAGTTGTATCGGTATGACACAGTTCATTTCAAATGGTATAATATTTTAAAGGATTTTTTTTTTTTTTTTTTTGTATTTAGAAATTTATATTTCAATAATATATTTTTTATTTGTGGAACAAGATAAAGAGATCGCATTATACATGGACATAGCATTTTAAGGCATTTTTTTTTTTCAAAAAAAGGTTAGGGGTTTGAACTATACATGGATCTGGTTATACGCTGTAAAAAAAACATTGTTAACCATGGAACTAAACAGAAGTTAGTAGTTATCTAATGTCATTACATTTCACCCTTACTACTGAACAAGGAAAATCATTCTCTGATCACCATTTCCAGCAGACCCTTATGTACAACAATCAGCTTTGGTAGGAAGTGAGCCATTGACGTTTTCATTGCAGACAATATTATTTTCGATTATCAATCAATGGAAAATATCATCTTAAACTATGCACCTGTGTAAAAATACTCACTTCATCATCCAAAAGTGGTCATAAAAGGAACAGCTACTAATTCAACTTTCCTGTTATGCCATTACCTGAATTTATATATTAAAATGTCCTTAAAAGCTATTAACGTCTTTGAATCATGGGAAAAAGTAACAGTGTTTATGCAGCCCCCCGCCTCGTAGTTGTATGTGTAAGTTGTGACAGGAAAAAATAACTAAACCACCTAACATGTTAAAGAAAATACTTAAGATTTATTTCTATTGGAATCTGTATAATAATTTATCATCAAATTTTCTATTAAAACAATCTAGATTAAATTAAAAAAAATAAAAGCATTATTTTATATTCCAAAAGCTGATTAATATGTAAAATGGAAGATTATCAATTATCTGCAAACTTAATCTCAATAATCTTTTAGATAATAATATTTTAAAGAAATCAACATTCCTTTTTTTTCCAGAGAATAGAAAACAACTGGCGAACAGGTCGACATCAGTTGCAAAGAATTCATTGTCTTAGTGAGACTAGCAAGGGTGTTTATTGCCTTCAGTATGATGACAACAAAATCATCAGTGGATTAAGAGATAATACAATTAAGGTTCTTTTTTTTTCTTCTTCATTATCTCAATATGGTTATAACAATTAGGATTCTTCTTAATAAACACCCCCTCCCCCCTAAATAGAGCTTTAAAAAAAAATTACTTCTTAAACAAAAAGCAATTAGTTATTTTAAAATAAAATATATCAAGTTTGTTAGAATTAGTTTAATGCCAATTTTTATTCTACCTATTTATTTTCAGATATGGAATAGAAATACATTAGAATGTATTCAAGTCCTAACAGGCCATACTGGATCTGTACTCTGTCTTCAGTATGATGAAAATATTATCATATCTGGATCTAGTGATTCTACTGTAAGGTAAGTAATCTTTGCTTCTTATTTCATAATAGTCCTAACATGATCAGTATTTATTAACATACTGAGAGAATTGTTTTTCAAATGTTTTATTATTATTATACTTCCATCTGTGACTAAACAGCATAAACTGTGCGAAGAGTATTTTCTATATAATATTGGTAAAAATTGTCTTGCTATTAATGGAATGTAACGTCTTTTCATTTTCGAAATCTTTTTTCTTTACATATACAATTATTTCATAAGAAGCTTTGAAGATCATTGCATATGAGATATGCAAAACACATCTTAACTCACTGTTGGCCTTAACATTAATCTAAACCCATTCGATGCCCTCCCAGTTTCCCATGTGACCCTGCCTCCTTTGAAGCCTACTAACCTTTCACTGCATAATGCTTGTTCATTGTGTCTAGCCAGCTATTAGAAACAGAAAATTTAACGTTAACTGCTATTCTCGTAAGAACACAACTCTTCATCAGGAATAAATTCAACAGTTTTTATTTTCTTCGGTTACTTATAAACACGATTTAGAAGTTGAGCTTGGCTTATCATGCTCTTAATATTAATTAAACTATTAGCAAGAGATGTGAGACTACCTGCTTAAAAAAGACAAATGTAGAATTTATTTAAATTCCTGTATAACATGCTAATGCCATAGTTGAAGATGACTGAATCAGACTTAAAATTGAAGTTTTACATTGGCAGTTGAAGTTAAGAGTAATCATGGTGATGGCATTGAATATGTTGTGATTATTTTATTTTATATCTGGAATAAAGAGAAGTAACTAAATATTAAAACTTTGAAACCTATGCTCCTGGTCCTAAAATACCCATGCCCCTGGATAAAATTTCTACAAGCAAAAAAATAACATGATTATAAAATTAAATAAATTTTATTTATTTCTATCTAAGTTTGTCTTAGTAGTCCATGACTATCATATAATCTATCACAGGGAGAAAATTGTCTTAGAATCAGTGTAGAATAGCAAACACCTTGTGTTTCTTTTATGTCCAAAGTAGCTCCAGTAGTCAATAGATTGCCAATATCATCATAATCGTTTTTCAAAACATGATCATAATCTTTTTAATTATTTGCATTATCATCAACCTGCTCTGATTCCTTTTGAATAGCAATTTATGCATTTTCGACACCTCTGTACATTGAAAAACATTACTAAAACTTATGAATTTATCCATGGTCGCTGCAATTACTTTGACCATTCACAAGTTATGTGGTAAATCTTTAACTCAGAATTTACAATACATATTTATGTATGGACTGTCGATCAAGGTTAAGGCGTGTGAGACCGAAATATCGGTCTGACAGGGTGTGGATTTTTAATGCACAGATCGATAGAGCAGGATTATTTACAACAGCACCCATAAAGAACAAATAAAAAGGACAAGATAAAATTTTGGCTGTTTTCCTAATTGAAATCTTGCCATCGCAGTAGTCTCAGGTGTTCAACAAAATAGGATCGAAGGAATTAATTCTAAAGCAACTATATTTTCTTAGAAAAAATTACTTGTAATAATATTTTAACAAATTCTTTTTGAGAGTTTTATCAAAATTTCTCTCCTTCCAGAGTGTGGGATGTACACTCAGGTGAAATGATGAATACACTGATCCATCACTGTGAAGCTGTGCTGCATCTTCGATTTTGTGATGGTATCATGGTAACCTGTTCCAAAGTGAGGATGTGTATTATTTTGTTTAAGTTCTTAAAAAGAAACTTTTTTATATCTTTTCATAATTTAGCAAGTCCTTTGTTTATAAGTTGTAAAGATGGTTATGAAAGAAAAAGAGTAAAATTTCCAAAATTTTAATTCATAGAAGGGTGGTCAGGAATATTTTTTGAAGTATGTATGACTTACTGATTTTGGAATCCAAATATTACCTATTTTCAATTTAGCTTCAAAATACTTAAAATATCCATTTGATATATTCAGGACAGGTCAATTGCTGTATGGGATATGCAGTCACCAACGGAAATTAATCTCCGTAGAGTTTTAGTTGGTCACAGAGCAGCAGTTAATGTTGTGGACTTTGATGAGAAATATATTGTTTCAGCATCTGGTGACAGGACAATAAAGGTAACGACACTAGTTTTTACAAAGGTGTTTTTTTTTTCTTTCTGAGAATCAGTGGCAATATATTCCTATTTGCTGTCTTTGCTTTTAAAAATAAAAGATTATTATTGTTTAGTTTTCTTTCAATGAAGAGGCAGTTTTTGCATACCCATTTGTTTTTTTTCCCATTCTGTATGCTTTATATATCTGTAATTGCATATTATATGAAATGAAGTTGAATATTATCTATATTATTAAATTCATTAACATTAATTCTTTTTATAGGTATGGAATACATCAACTTGTGAATTTGTGCGCACATTAAATGGACACAAACGTGGCATTGCCTGCTTGCAGTACAGAGAAAGGCTTGTTGTCAGTGGTAGCTCGGATAACACTATAAGGTTGAAAATTACTTTCCATTTATAGAAATAATATTGAAGTATATTCTCATCTAGTTGATTACAATAGTTTCTAAGCTTTGGAGAAAATCTTTGAAATTCTTTTTTAATTTGTTTAACACACAATTTTTTAATGCATTATCATTTCATTTGAAATAATGAAGGAACATTTCATTCCCCTTGTGCTTTCCAACACATAATTTTTACAATACTGTAAGGTTTTAACTATTTTATGCCACTTGTCACTCTCCCTTGATTAATTTATTAAAGATATCTCTGTTAAAAAGTTTATTAGACGCTTTAATTTTAAATGCAGACTTTGGGACATTGAATGTGGAGCTTGCCTCAGGGTGCTAGAGGGTCATGAGGAACTAGTCAGATGTATTCGTTTTGACAGCAAGAGGATCGTCAGTGGCGCATATGATGGGTATGACAAAAAAATTTTGTTATCTAGCAATTTGTCAGACACTTACAAATTATCCACATCCACAAAAATAATATTGCAATTTTAATAGTTAAATATTTATCCCTTTTAATCCACAAAACATATCCATAACTATTAAAACTCTTACAATTTTGGCATACAATGTACGATTTTGAGTTGTATTATACGGTTGTACGCCTAGACCTGTCAGAACTATGATTTTACAAGACCGGGTTGAAATTTTTTTTTATTCAAATGGTTTTTACAATAAAAAAATATATATATGAATAATAAACAAAAGAATAATTAACAAAAACAATCTTTGGTTGTTAATTTTAGCTCCTTTCCATAGCCACGTTAAAAATTGTGGCCCACCAGATGTATCACATTGAACTGATTTCGTCATTCAATTAGCAATAATTTTAATTTTTGGCACAAATGCACATTTGAAATATATATGCATCATATTTTGTGATAGTATGCACCATTTCCGTTTTCCTCGCTCCTTTTTACGTTAAAAAATAATAAGACTGAAATATGTAATAAATTATATAACAGTTTTATTATTTACAAACCTGTTTACTCTTACGATTAGCGTACAATGTACACTTTGAGATGTCTTGTAAAAATTGTACTCCAAGAACTGTCACACCTATGATTTTGAGAAACCAGGTTTAAAATATAAACATTTTGGTTGTTTTTCTGATTAAAAAAAACCTATTAAGTACATTTTCGGTTTTAGTTTTACCTGCTTTCATCATCCAGTAGTGAATGGATGAAGAAATACTATTGGTTGAGGACCAACTATAATTATATTACGTTTGGGGAAGGCAGTAGTATTGATTTAGATTTTCTTTACTGGGGTGTTTCCCCAAATATTTAAGGCTCTAAAATTAACATCATCACATTTTCGTAATGATAGTGGTGATGGTCATATTGTTGCTTTGTGTGTTTTCATATTAACTTGCTAGACACTGCAACAGTAATATTAGAATATTAGCGTAGTCGCCTCCTTAGTGTGATTTTTAGCTTTTGTTTTCTTCACTGCTGTATGACGTAATTTTGTGACATAATTCTTTTGTTCTTCGAGCCGCAACCAGTACAGAAACGGAAAATGCATTCTCAACTGTTACACGCAGTGACATTAGATTTTAACATATTATATAGAATTTGAGACGGCAGTTGAAATCTACTTTTGGAACGCAAAAAACAGCTGTATGTTTTTTAATACCCCTATTTGGTTCCAACACCCCTGTTCCTTTCACCCATTTACAGTTTGTGATAGTTATCAGACTATAATTTATTAGCGGGAAATAGGCTTAATGAATATTGATTCTTTTTTTTAAACCATCTTTTCCCAAATTATAAATCTCAAGTTACTTGCTAGGTTTTTTAAATGATGTCATCATTTGTTAATTAATTCTTATTTAAGTAAATTTTTTTTATGCTGATCTGACCTCAAGTTTGAACCACGTTAAATTTCACCAGTAACTTTATTTTTAACAGTGAAAGTCTTTATATGATCTGCACGTTCACTCAATATAAATTAATATCTATATCAAATACAAGTCTAGAAATCAAAGTGATCTCAGATTGCATTAGAAATGTGGGTCATCTACTTTTAGAGGTTACCTTTTTTATGCCAGCTTAACTCGATCCCACTAGACATGTGATGCGAGTAGTTACTGTATGCATTATATACACTGTATGTTTATTTATCTACTATTAAGATACTGTATACGATTTTTAGATGATATCGAATGATTTTAGGAGTTTGAGGGTAAACAGGTCTGCATTTAGAAAATACTAAAAATACACAGCTAGGTAAGGGAAACCTCAATTTCCCCCACCACACCATTCCCCCAACCGTTGCACAGATGCCAGTATATGAATGCAGCAGCGAACACTACCAGAACCTAAACATCTTCATATATCAAAGTGAGAAATGAAGGACACCTTTTTATTGTCAATAGTGCACTGTATATAATCACCAGTCATCTACCTTGAGAAGTGACCTCAATTTGGCACTGTATGATTATTTACTATTACAATTACCATATGGTTTTTTGTACGATTTTGAGGTGGTAAATTACTATTCTAGACTATATTGTACTATTTTGGGAGTTTCAGTGTAACCAGGTCTGCATTTCTAGACGTTTCCATTAATAATTACCTGTACAATACTCTGAGAGTTGAAATACAGTGGTGTAGATATTTTGTAGACTTTTGTTATTGTTTCTTTCTAGTTTTCCAATAAAATAGTTATTGTACCCTTTAGGGATTTTTATAACTTATTTTACTGAACTGAAGATACCAGGTTCACAGTGGGATTCAAAAGTCAAAGAATCAATAATCAGGATGCGGTCAGACCACAAATAAATCTTATTGACATCTTACTGGAACCATTTTATCCTCAAGCCACTTGAGCCCAGCACAGGACAAAACAGGTTATAATGAGAAAAAAATTATAGCTTGTAATGGAAACACTAGTGTGGTATGCAGACCTGTTTACCCCTACGCTTTCGCCATTATAACTATGTTTTTAAGCCTAAGACTACAGCACTATGACAAGCCTGAAAAAACTAAGGTTTCAGAAGTTTTTTTTAATTTTAATAAAATAATTAATAATTTGCCTGTTCTCACTAAAATGTTACTTAGTGTTGCAACAATCATGAACCTCACATATGCCTATTAGTCAAGCAAGTCTGTGTAATCAGTGCTTATTTGGTTTTCCTAACACCTTTTCTCATCCTTGAGAAACAAATCCTGTATATTTATTTTTGTTAACTTAGTTATGTGGATTTCCTGACACAACTTGTAGTTTGATTGCAAACCAGCGCCTGTCCGTTGTGCCCCCCCCCCCGTTTCTTGAAACTAAATCTGTGAGAGCTAAAAACTACTCTTGAACCCCCGGGGATAAGAGGTCTGGGTATGGATGTAATTTAAGGGCTTGGCGGAAAGAATAAATCATTATTGAAAATAAGAAAAGAGAAAACTTAGGAATGTATATACTAACAAACATATTTTGGACACACAAAAAAACAACTATTTGTGATGGTAATGTTGGATAGGCCTTTCTTCCACATGCAGATTTCAATTTTGAAAATACATGCCGGTATTCAATTTTTTTTTTTAACTGATTAAAAAATAAAGTTTAAATAAATTTTAACTGCTTAAGTTAAATCACGAGAACAAGGGCACCTAAGTCGGAGAAATGTTTAACTTATGATAATGTAATCACACAGTGTATTTGACACAGACAAATTATTATTAGTGTTATTATCTTTAACTTTCAGTAAAATCAAGGTATGGGATCTACAAGCTGCATTAGATCCTAGGGCGCCTGCAGCTACACTCTGTCTAAGGACACTAGTTGTAAGTTATAATACTGTTAGAGAGATATGAACTTTGGAACAGCAACAGGTTTCTCTAAAAATAAAATAAAAAGTCAAGTAACTTTTGTTTTTTAGATAATCAATTTGAATCTGGGGTGGTGTTATTTCAGTTGAAAATTGTTGTAACCTAACTTTTATTACTATGAGCAATATTTAGTAACTGTTAACATCTAACTTTTATTACTATGATCTCTATATTAAGTAACTTTTTTCACATAATCAAATTGAGTTTATAAAACTCAAAAATGTATGATGGTATAGTTATACAACTTAAGCTTATGAGTTGAATTAAGAATATAATTTAAGAATGTATATCTGAAAGTGGATAAGACTTTGCGATGGCTCCTTATCATAAATGGACAGATTGGAGAGGAGATGAAAAAAAATTTGATTGAAATGTTGATAGCCTCAAAGTGTGAATGAAAACATCTTGAGTGTCAAAGCTCATATAATTGCATTAAGGTTGAATTCAATATGTTTCTTTCTGTTCTTTCTTTAGGAGCACTCGGGCCGAGTTTTCCGTTTGCAGTTTGATGAATTTCAAATAGTAAGCAGTTCTCATGACGACACTATTTTAATCTGGGATTTCTTAAATGTTCCAGTGCCTGAGGGTCAAAGATCACCTCCCAGAAGTTATACTTATGTCACCCATTAATATTAATTTATTTCACTATTCTTAAGTTCCTCAACCTGTTTCTCTTGAGTTTATTACCAAAATGTTTCCATTGCCTCAGAAACATAATTGTATCTTTATTTTTTTTTGCATAACATTAACTGGTAATGAAATAATGTTGCTGTGATCATGCTGTTCAAAGCATATATCCCATATGTTTTTATTATTTTTAATTTCATCTGGATTTTAATTATTAATTAAATGTCGGAGCAACTCTGAGTAATGGGATGATAGCAAATTGAGACTTGAAGCATTTTTGGACTTACGAAATACAGTTAAAATGATTATGAAAATGTACCACTGATGAGTTTACCAAAGCTAGTCAATCTGCATTTGATAATCACCACCACTCAGTTTGCAGGAAGAAGAAAATAACTAAACAAAACTAAGCTAATTTTGAATGTGTGGATGAAAAAGTAAGTTAGGAGAGCAAGCATATATTTTTCCATATAACAATTTATTTAATTTTTTTATGTGCAGAAATTAGCTGTTTTTGTTCTTTCACTGCAATCCATTTTCATAAAAACTTATGACACAGATTACTTATGCAATCTTGTTCTGATTTTTAAACCCAACATTATTTTTTATTACCGGTATCAGAAAAAAAAACATGGAAATAACAAAAAAATTTTACAATGTGAAAAAAATAAGACTGAGCACCATTTATTGTTTTTAAATTTAAAGCTAAGTTCAGAGAACTACTTTTTATATTTTATAACCTTTAAAAAAGGGCTCTAAAGGGTGAGGAATTTTTCTATAAAAGTAATAATCTGGGATAAGTGGCGGAATAGGATCTAACTTAAATTATAATAATCAAGTAAACTATTTCTAAAAATTACAATAAAACACAAATATTACAGGTAGTGTTACTTAGTACCGTATTTCAAATCATCTGGATTTTTGTCTAGTACTTTATAATAAACAAAATAGTTATGAACACAACTCATTTTGTTAGGCAGTTATTCCCTATTCATAACACAGTGAAAACAACTTTAGTATGCCATTAATAAGCCTTTTAAAAAAATTAAATTCTTAGAATTACTTATTACAAAAGCGATTTGTATGAATAGAAAGATCTGTAACTGAATTATAATTCCTTACTGCAACATTTTCCTGTTTTAGACTATTGAGGAATTCCATTAATATACAATAGAATTAGACTGTTTTAAAACTTTCAAACTAAAAAAAACCATTTTTGATTTTAAAAAAAAATTTTTTGGATGTCAATTTATCCACAATGCAGCAAATAATCAGTAAATGATGCTTGTGGTGCGTGTACATTTGTAACAATTTGTATGAATTGAGATAATAATATTGATGGTCTGTGACTGTTAAACATCTATTACAATAAATGTAATTCTATTTATAATTGTCATGTCTTGTAAAGAAAGAATGATGCAAAATATGATGTGCTGAATGATAATTCACATGATTTATAGTAAATCTGAATCTCCCTTGATGATCCGTAATATGAATTTTAGTACCCATTCTTGAAAATATTACTAGCTTAAATCATTAAATGGGAAGAAAGTGTTTATGAAGCTTATTTTGCATCTTGTATTTTTAAATTCTTTAATATTGTCTCTGTATATTTTTAAAAAATTGCTTTTTGTAGCGTTAAATAAATGGGTTTAAGGCCAAGTCAATTTTAAGTAACAGCTTCTAAAAAGAGATGTCTTGACCTTAGGCCCTAATTGCTGTTGTTTATTAATTTTTTGAATATAAAATGCCCTTTTGAATTAATATGCCTTAGAATTGAAATGTTGGATTCATCAAGACCTATCTCATCAGCCTGCATTCCAAACTTTCAATTTTGTATGTTTGATGACCACACTCATCCATGCCACTGTCCCTTTTAATGGGGGGGGGGGGGAATGATCCTATCTAATCATAGCCTCTAGGTTTCAATACATTTCCATTTTTATCTTGTGAATGGGAACTAATAAGAATGTGTAATCTTTATTTTTATTAAGAATTTGTGTTAGGGATTTAATATTTTTTTTATTCAGTAGTCACCTATTTTCAATTAATTTTTTAAACTAATTAATTTTCTAGACAATTTCACCGATTGTGAACAATAATTTCTTTAAAAGACAAATTGTTACATTTTAGAAACAAATACAGATCATTGCTGCGTTAAATTTTCCTCCTGCTTATCCTTTGGGAAAATGAATTTGACTGCCAAGTAGTTTGCTTTGTTAAAACAATTGTGTATTGCTAAAAACATTTTGCCCCCATTGCATTCATCCATCATTCTCATTTGTATAATAAACCACTAATTTACTAAGAACTTTTAAAGATCTTAATTTTTCCTATGTAAAATGTCTACAACTAAGTGATTGATGTAAAAAAACAAAATAGAGTTGTCAGAGGAAAGTTTCATTGTGAAAGAGGTTTAAATGTTTTTATTATGTCACACAAAGACACCCCCCTCCCCCATGAGGAACCCACTAACAAATAATTTTATTTTCTCTTAGGTAAGAGGTGAAGTTATGTTATGTCACACTGAGGGATATATGGAGTAATTTGTGTGTATATGTTTGAAAAGTATAGTGTGATTTCAAAGAACTTTTCTTCTCACTATAATCATGAATGTAGATTGTTTCTTTGAAATTTATTTAGGGTAAGAATCACATTTATTAAAAAGATATATATGAAAAAATTTATTATTCCTGCAAATTTTACAAATGTTGTTTTTTAAAAGATGCTCATTGCACCCCCTTTTTTTTTTAAAAAAAAATGCAGAAAGCTTAAAATAAAGTTCAAAAGATCAATTAAATTAGTGTAGTCAGTAAGTAGAGTGACGCTTAATGAAAAAATGAATGATTTGGCCAGACAATGATGTTGTCAATATAAAAAGAAAATCTAATGTAGCTGCTAACTGAAGAGTTGAACTATAATTAGCATCAAGCTTGTAATGATTTCTAAAAAAAAAAAAAAGTTAATATGTTGCCAAAAAGGCTTTTTCTGTTTTATTGAGTAGTATTAGTTAAAAAACAACAGAATATTAACATCTATCTCAACTTTTGAGCATTAACAGAAATTTTACAATGATATATATTTAATATTATTGCATGGTTGGATTGACGAAGGAAATCCTGAATCTATAAATTTAATTCCAGTTCTACAATTCACGCAAGTATTTTTTTTTTTAATTTAAGAAATTATTTGTAATTTTTTTCCTATGTAAATAAATATTGTCTAATAAAATGTTAACCTTTAGTTTTAAAATTCTCAAAGCACCCATGAATAGCTTTTCTAAAAACATACCTGGTAATGTAATTTTATTTATTTCACATAAGAGGATTTGTGAAACATCAGCTATTTCACCTTCAATCAATCTCTTATAATTTATTGGAGGCTTCAACAAATGACATATAATTCAAAATAAACTAAAACTGCACCCCATTAGATTTCATAACAACAATGACACATTTTACCTAAAATCATTATTACTTCCTGACCTGCCTAAGGTTAATTTAGGCTTTGTAATTCCATTAGTACAAAGTACCGGTACAAAAGGAGGAACCAGCGCTATTTCCAAAAAGTTGAATACCTGGCAATAACTTGACAAAAAAGCTGAATCTGTCCTCACTTAGTCAATATTTAACATTGTACACTAAACAAATGGAAACATAAGGAAGTCACAAACAAGTGTTTTATAATTTTTATTTTACTTTCCTAATGAAGTTCAGGGAGAAAACATTTTTATGTCCTCCAAGATATTACAATACAATTTTATGCACATATCCTAAATAATGAAGAATAATTTTTGTGTAAGCCTAAATTATAAAATAATTTAAATGTATGATATTCTTCTTTTCAAATTTTCTCTAACATTAATTTTTATGCTTTTTTTGGCTTGCATTAGTTAGATTTAAACCTTAACAAATCTATTTTAACACCTGTTATTCAACAAATTCTTCATCAGGATAATACTCTTTAATGGTTCGAATTAAAAAGGTCTTTTTCTCAGACAAGGTCATGTCATACTTTCGCCACTTTTCACCAAATATAATATCTTTTTTCTCAGGTACATTATCTTTCCCTAAATTTTGAAGAAGTTCTTTTCTGGTAATAAGAGCAGTGTAGTACTCAATTCCACCACATGCTGTTTCCCTATCAATTCTCGCAGCCTTTTTGTCACAATTCTTTTCAAAGTAATTGTTATACTTATCATTCATTTTGATATAACACACTGTAAATAAAGGAGCCATGGTAAGAAATGATAATACTTTAGCTCCTCTGATAGAGAACAAATTTGCAAGTGAATCTGCTATCACATAAAAACTAGTAATAGCTAAACCCAAACCAGCTGAGTCAACATAAACTTTATTAGAATTTGACTTATTAATTTCTCTAGCTAATGCAAACTTTTTAGCAGCTCTACTTAATCTGAAAGTTTCCATAATCTTTTGTCCTTCCACAGTACTCAAATCTAAATTGAAGATTTTACTGTTTTCATTAGCTTTTTCGAAAGACTGGGATGAAAAAAATATTGGAACTCCCACAACTGCACCCCATTTCGTAGACATAAAGCCTTTAGTGGTGAAATCCGGTCTATCTGTTTGAACAAAGTCAAGCAGGTTATGCTTCACAAAAGCATTTTCTTTTATATTCAGATCCTGTTTTATCTGTAATAATAAAAATCATCACTTTATGGAAAAATAATTTTGGAAAAGTTACAGCTTACTTCATTTCATTTTCATGTTGATTTTCAAGTTATTAAAATACCATATTAATTTCAAGGCATGTAGCGTTGACAAAGAACTCTCTGTACGGGTACCCGTAATTACATATACTGAAACTAAAAATAAACTATTTTTATAACCTACCTCCTCGGCTAAATAGAGAACCTCGCTATCCACCGCAGCAGGTTTTCCATGTGAATGACTTGTCAATTGTTCTTTTTGATATTCAAGGCCAAAGGTATGGGGATACATAGTTGTGACAGTGGCACCAACAGCCCCCAGCAACCAGCCATAATGACCATAGTTTCTTGCGAACTGATACATTTAAACCTTTTAAATAAAAAAAATCTCAATAATGAAATCAGTTTAGAGAAACATTATATTATTGGTAAAACAGGAGAATTTAAAAAAAACAAAACAAGTTTGATGTTCTGTTTTCATTACTTACTAGTTTACTACCGGTACTAACAATTTAGGTTGGAGTACATAATTTATAATACCAGTAGAGGATGTTAAATGATAAATAGATTTCTGGTTGTTGGTTTAAAAACTAGTAATTGGTTTTTGATTTACATGATGATACATAAACAAAAATAATAAAATATCCAGATCTTTTAAAAATAAAAATACACCAATAGTAAATCTATCTTTATTATTACTAATAAATAAAAATACTTTTTTTAAAAGATAAAAAATGTATAAAATTTATTAAAATTGGTAAGCAGCTCTCAAATGCTTTGCATATCTGACCATACCACACCCTATTGATATCAGCAGAAATTAAAATCCCCATTTATAAGTACACATAGTTATATATTATTATATAGGTAATTTTGAAGTAGGGTGGCACCAATGTCTATATATATTATATATAAATGTGACATAACTGAACATAAATAATGTAGCATTCACATTGACCATTATTATTTCTTAATATTTGAAGCCTGCTTCAAAGAAATTTATTAATTTTTTCTTACTAGACATCTTAGTAGTGAAAATGTTTGGCTTTGAATGCATGACACAGCATTGACAAAACGCAGGCCTGTCACATGTTTAGAAAGTGGCAGCCCTTGGAGACAATTGAAGGGTTTGGGGAAACCACGGTGAAAGATTTTCCGAACGGATCCACCAAATTCAGAGAAAGAATTGTGGAGTAAGGATCCATCCCTGTGGTGCTACAGCCCATGTACGGCTTTGGCCTGCCTCGCTACTTCCACTTGGACCTAACTAATGCTTTTCTTTTCCATGCTTGGATTCCCAGCTGCTGTAGATCTTTTTCCACATCATCCATCCATCTAAGCCTAGGTCTGCCTTCGAGTTTGAGCCGTTTTCCTCTGGAGTTTTGTTGATGTATCCTCTTTACTCCACTGTCATTTTGCATTCTTTATAAGTGTCCTGTCCAGCATAGCCTACCCTTTTTTATTTCTGCATGGGATCCTGACATAGACTGCAATTCCTGGTTTGTTTATATTCTACATCCATATTCATCCTTTGCTGTTCCACATATTTTCAAGAGAAATTTTCTCTCCTATGTATTGAATAGGTTTTCTGCTGTTTTGTTATTGTCTGAGTTTCACTTGCGTATCTTACCTGATTACAGTTTTATAAATAGTTTTCCTTGTAATGTTTTTGCTTTTGAGTATTTTCTGACTACCTACTGACATATTCCCTGTTTCCAGCTGATATTCTTACTTTTATTTCTGTTAGTAATTCATTTTCTTTTATTTAATAAAGATCCTAGGTATTTGAATTGATTTACTTTTTCAAAAGTCTGGTTTCTAATTTTAATGGCTTTATCAGTCTGTTTTTCTCTTATCATAGTCATATATTTTGTTTTTTGGTTGACAACCTCAAGCCCTGCGTGTAGTGATGCGTCTTCTAATTTAATATAAGCTTTGATACGTCTTTAATACTTTTCCTTCACAGTGCTATGTCATCAGCGTATGCAGGATACTGAAGGGGTTGATTGTAGAGAAGAGTGCCCACTGGTTGTGGGTTTTGGGTTTTTCCAATTGGAGTGCCAACTAATAATGAACGTTCAGGGCCCTGTGGGACTGCAGCGTTGAATTTCGATGCAGAGTTGGAGCCTTTTCACAAGGCACTGGAAAGTGTGCAAAGTACGCTGCAGAGGTTGGAGTTTGAGAGACTTGACTTTGTGATTTATCCAATTCAATAGGGTATCTGCTTTCGAGAACTTGAATAAGACAGCACAAACACCTACTTGATTGACGTCAGATTGGATGGCATGGGTAAGATCAAGAAAATCTGAGGTAAGATAACAGTGCAATGGGTATCAAGCCACAATAACGTGAAGGGCAATGAAAACGCGGACACTCTGGCAAAAACCGGGGCTGACCAGTCCAAACCAGTAACACCACTCACTATCCCTGTATCAAAAACTAACTGGCAGAGATTTTTGGAACAAAGGGCAATAGGCATAAAGCACGAAGGCCAGAGGTGTATTCAATAACACCTATTGCTTCCTAGCAGACAAGACCCCAGGTGGAAACGGGGATGCTGAAATCAGAGTCTGTTGACTCATTTGAGAATCAAACACTGCACCACTAACGCATACTCAACAGGCTAGACAACAACAGGGATCCGATGTGCTGGCACTGATACTGCACACTGGCCCTGGAGTCAGTAGCACATGGTGCAGGGGATACAAGTACAAGGGTGGTAGGAAGTCCTACATCATGACAATGTTATATAGGAGAGTCCAGCAGATGGAGCTGGTTGCCAATGTACTAACTGGGACTTTAAGAGCATAGGCTCAAACTCAAGCCTGTTAGTACCGGTATGGTTTTAAAACAAAGACACACAGGCAGATTAAAATTCACTGCTGCAGTGATTGCTGAGTGTAAACTAATGCTTAGATTTAGAATTATGGAATATTATTTATAGCCATGCCATTGAGCCCATTGGATGTGTCAGCTTTAGTCTAAGGCTTAGGGTCGAGACTAATCACATTATTCACATCAGTATCACTAGTATTGGCTATAAATATTATTCCTTATTTTTATGGCCATGGGAAAAATCATGGCGCATTCTCTTTGCATTTACCAAAACAAGTATGTTTCATTAAAAATATTTAAAGTTTGAATCTACTTCTACACATCTCCATATTTTTTTCTTGCTAAAAATTAAATTGTTTAAAATCTTACTTTGTCCTGATGTAATTTATTTAGACTTTATACTTTGAGGAATTCATTCAACAAATAAAAAATTAAGTATGTATACACATTTTTTATTTTTGTTTTGTATAGGATAGATATTTATCCTTACATATCCTTTTTACGCCATAAACATATGCAACTATATGCACAAAACTTTTTTTAAAAATGGGTTTTGACTAATATTTTTAAATAAAGCACATAATTGGCAATAGGCCTACTTAAATGTTTTCAAGCCCCTTAACAAATGAAGCTTATGCATCAGAGAACTATTGATTGTTATCATGCTCATTTTTCATAGTGATTCAAATATTAATTTTCTATTGCTAAGTTTACATTTGGGAATTCAAAAAAAAAAAAGTTTGTGCTGCTCTATCTAGAATAAAAATGGAAAAGGTGGGTGGTCATAATAAAAGGCTAATTTTTAGAGACATGCAGAGCCATCATGTGGATTCTGCAACTCCTTCAGTTGAAGGTGACTTTGAATATTTGAGGGGGCCATAGCTGTGGTGTAAAAATAATCAACTATCATCTATGAATGCTGGTAGTACTAAGACAAAGCCAAAAAGTAGCATGAGTCTCTAAATGGTAAAGAAGCATGACGGCTCTGCTGTGCATGTCTCAAAATCGGAACAAATTGTTAAGTAAGAAACAAGCCCACGAGAAAATATAAAAAAGCTGTGCCCCATAGAAGAACTTAAATTTGGCACACAACCTTAAATTTAATAATAACATTTGTACCGGTAATTATAAATAATTGGCATTAACAAAAATGTAAGAGTAAGAGACTCGTTTTTTTAGTTTGTTTTTTAAGAAATTTACTTGCTTTTCCATCCTGTAATAACTTTAATTTAATCATTTTGTTTCCCCACATTGCCAAACACTAGTTATAAAAGGTCCATGCCGTTGTCATGATAAACAATCAATGAAAGTTTCCCAAATCTTTAAGGTGCCACGAACCGGTGGATAAGTTTCAAAATTTCGCCACGGGCATGGCATAATTCTGTCTTCGCGAGTCGATAGAGTAGCTATTAACACATCATCAAAAGGCTTATGAACCAGATCCTGGAATGGCAGTCTCAGCTGCACTTCTCAAGTGAGAACCTTGACTTCTGTTTAGATTTGGTCTTCTGTACTTCTCTTTTTGTTGCAAGGGCTTCGTTTCACGAATCTAATGTCTTTTTTTACTCATTCATATACTGCTGTTGGCCAGCTGGAACTGTGCTCAGTGATGATCTCCCATAGGTCGATTTCTATGTTGGCTTCCCTCATGCTCCTTTTGAAAATGTCCTTAAATTGCAGCCACGGTCGTCCAATACATCTTGCCAACTCTCCATACAGCAGATTCTTTGGAATACTGCCTTCCTGGATTGATGAACATTCGAAACCAATTCTTTTGATTGGATGTAGCATTTCTAACCATGCATTGATGATTCAGATGATATCTTGAAAGCCAAACATCAGTTTCACAAGTCTCACTAACCATTTTTTTCTTAGTTTGTGAGATTCTTTTAGCTAACGTCACCTTCTTTGATAACATTTTAGTAAATAAATATGTTGGATATCTTTGTTTTTTGTACATTGTGCACGCTACTCACCCATCATTAACATGGAATATTAAAACTAGTTTTTCGTCTTTTTTCCCTAGAGCTTTCATTCTGGCTTGCAAGTATTGCAAATAATGATTATACAGACCATGCTTGTAATTTTATCCGCTATCTCAACTATCTGGCCAGCGGTGAAAAAAGTTGGGTGACCCCTGGTATAGACGCTAAAATATGTGTTGGTGTATATATTATATATGGTATAGCCTATATAATATATATATAATATATATATAATTATATATATATACATATACCCCGGTACACATATAAATATATAAAATTTATTTATTATTCATTTTTTGTACAGTAAATGTGTCTAATATATATAGGCATTATAGGGCATAGGGATAATATGTTATAAGGCAGATCAAATAGAAAACTGAACTTTATTTGTTTTTAAAATAAAATTTCAATCTCGTCAACCAATTATCAATTACTTAATTTATTATGTCAATTTCGAATAATGGTCACCACTCAAATTCAAATACAACAGAAAAAAAAGTTTAGACAAATTATAAATATTTTGTTATAACTATAAAAAAAAACACAGCTTCAGCAAGATATACAATACCTAAGCTAATACTAATCTGATAGTAATGGTAGGCCCCAGTGCTTTTTTTGTAAAAAAAAATAGGTGCCGGTACTCAGTGATGGATTGGCTAACGTTTAACTACCAGTTCGCACCTCGATGCAAGCTAAATCACAACTGCAAAGATACTAAATGTCTAAAACAATTTTATTTTATAATTAACCAACTTAAATTGTTTTATTATTACTTTATAAGTATAACGTATACATTTTTTATGATTTGTAAAATTTAACTAACAACTTATTCAAGTTATTCTTGATTTACTTAAAAAAAATTGTGTTAAGTTCTCTTGTGTTTTATAGGAAAGAACCCTGTTAAAAATGAAATATAAATGTTGAATACCGGGTAAATTATTCATAATAAATTCCAAAGTTTGATCAAGTTCTCATCTGACATTTCCGGACTGCGTTCTTTGCTGTTGGTATCTGTGACTGAATGTCTGCCTCTAAGCAACCATGAATCAACGTATCTTGTAGGGTCAAAACGTACAAGTGGTGGTCCAACTAATCTGATAAGTAACAGTGAAGATACAGTTGTTGTCATCAATGAACTTCTTGTCGGGGTGATGATAAGATTCATTTGCGAAAATCCTCTTTCGGCTTCACTTGAAGAAATTGGGATTGTACTGAGAGCAATTTGCAAAGGAAGTAGTTTATCCGGAATGTTTTTTTTGATGAGATATTCACGAAATCCGCGAATCATTATTCTTTCGTTTAATTGCAATCTTGTTGACAAGTTTCTCTTTTCTGTTTCGCCAAATGTTAAGTGAGTACCAATGTTGCCCGGCCATTGCTTTGTATCGAGCACTCGAGCCCAATATGCCAACTCAGCATCTTCACTAGAAAGCAACCTTTGTTCAATTGATTCTTGTAGTTTTTTGTAAAAAGCTTTTACGTCAATTGGTGGATCACTGGTACAGTTTTTGGAGTGAAGTCAAACTCCTTTGAAAAGGTTACTATCTACAGCAGTGGCCGCAATTTTATAATAGGGGCCTGGAATAATTTGCCTTTCTTCAAAAATCTGTATAACAGCCGTGATTTTTTTATCTGCTCTGTAGATGACTATGTTGCGCTCTTGAAAATCCAAACTTAACTCTGACAATTCTTGGAGCACATCGCATATCAATCCGAGGTCTAGTACAAATTCAGTAGAAGTAATCTTTCACTGCAAACCTTCATACATGCATTTATCTTTTTTGTCTCTGGTTGAGTCAAGTTTTGCTTCTTCAAAATGTTGTACCAAAACTTCAAAATCTTCCCAAACTGCTAAAACATAACGGAAGCTGGATGCCACCCATCGCGTGCTTAACATTCTTCCAATTTTTAACAACTCAGCATCTAACAAACTAGCACATATTTGCTATTCTCTGCAATTTTTGGGTGAAGAATGATAAAATACATACAGTTTATCAATGAATGCCTTAAATCTGTTGATCCCTGAAACTTGTTTAACGACATCATCAAAGGAGAGTTCCAGTCGGTGATTTGCACAATGCCAAACCAGAACTGATGGAAACTTTTCTTTTAGCAATGTCTTGACGCCACTTTTGCTTCCCAACATCACAGCTGCTCCATCACATGCAAGAGAAACTAAGTTCTTTCTTAGAAAGTCTTCTGTTAACCCATAGAAATGAAGGCAGTGTAGTAAAGAAGCAAAAATTCCATTTGAGGTTACACTTTCGAGTTCTACCAAATCCAAGAATAAATTTACTGGTGAGGTCATTCCACTGTCTGCAAGACAAACACGAATATACACAATTAAAGTCGATTTTTGGCTAAGCGTAGTTGATTCTTCGATGATCAATGAAATTCTATTGTTCGACCGTACAATTTCTTGTAACAATTTTTTTCTCATTTCACAACTAATGTGATTCACTACATTTATGCAAGCATTGGTTGAATGAAGAATACGGCCCATCTCAACTCCGTTTAGTTCTTGCAAATCTATTTCAGATTCGAAATTATGAAACGATAGGTTTTCTTTGGCTACTTTATATGCTGTACGAAAAATCTTTGCAGTTACGATTTTATCAAGAGTTAATGCCTTTAACAACACTTTCTCAATAGGTGCTGCCTCTGCTTCTGTTAGGATCTTAAGCGCAGCTTTGTGTGCCGCAGTTTCTTTATGATCGAATAATTTCTTTCTTAACTCATTCCCGACGGTTGCGACTAAATGCGTCCTCGGGGGGTTCCTACTGATGCGTCCAAATGCTTCCCGGCGCATAGCGACACACCTCTCTTATTTTTAGTTAAAAATAGCAATGAAATCTCGCACCCCTCGAGATTTCCGGCTATGGCGTGATTTCTGCGTGATTTTAATTTAGAAACCGGAAGTTTTTATCTTGTTTCACTTTAAAACTACGTGTGCTTTAGTACGGCGCGTCTATATGTACCACGTGTTCGTCGGAGGTGCCGAAAATCGATTTTTTTGGCCATTGTTCGTTATTTTTCCCCCGCTAATGTTATATTTATATTAAACCTTATTCATTTTTTGTTGCATTTGTTCTTAATTCATTAACATTAAATAATATTTAGCAACTTAAAAAAAATATTTTAAAAATATATATCAATTTCAAAACTGAGTTGCTTCCCTTTTCTCAGGAAAATAAATTAAGTCCGGAAGCAGCGCTGCCGGAGGGAATGAGTTAAAGACATAAGCTGTTGTTGTCGATTAGTACCGAAGTAAGTTATTTTATTGTCGGCCCATTCGTTCGATACCTTCATTCCCATCTTTGCCTCGACTCCGAGATTGCCAACTTTTCGGCAAGCGATACAACCAAGTTTTTTATTATGGATAGATAGCCAATCATATTTCACAAGGAAATAATTTCTTTGATCGAAAGCCCAGCAGGTAGGCCAATCAACATCTGCAGGCTGCAGTTGTTCAAAAGTAAAAGAGGAACCAAGAACGATATCTGACGGCTTTGGTTCCGATAGTTCCATTAGGGTTTCTTCTGTGACATTGGCTTCTGCCGTTATTTCTTCAGTCAGTCTGTTTTTCTTACTTACCGGTAAAGTCCCAGTCGGAACATCGATTGAATGCGAAAAGAATTCAGAAATTTTCTTCATTTCCAAAGTGGGCTAAGAAATAATTATTACTGTACTTAAATTATCAATTTCTAACTGCGCTCGTTTTAATTTCTTTAAGTCTTAATTATTCCATTCAAATTTTGAAACAACCATGACCGGAAATAGGTTAATAACCAATGACGTAATATTACAACTGTATGCGGAAAGCAGTTTCGAATTTTATATTTTAATTCTTATTTGCATGCAATTTTAAAATAATTCAATGTTAACAAATTAATAATATAATAAATTAATAATAAACGTTAAAATACAAGAAAAGTAATACTTTTTTCCCCACGTTGAAAAAGGTGCTGGTACTCCAAACCGGTGTGTACCGGCACAAAAAAAGCACTGGTAGGCCCTAATAGTAGGGACTTCGGTAAAAAACGGGGACAACTGCCACTATTTTATCGAATTTCACGAATGTATCCCTAAATTCGATCCCTCCTATGCCTAACCTGAACCCTAAATCAATCCCTATGCCTAACCTGAACCCTAAATCGATCCCTCAACCTAACCTAAGCATAAACCCTAATTACTAATTCACTGCAACTAATAATAAACACACAAAAGACGCTGTGGAAGCCGTCCTCAGTTTTAGCTGGGACCTCCTATATAACTATATATATATAGCCTACAGCATACAAATAAACAAAAGCTATTTATTATAATTGAAATAGGCTTACCTAAGTCAAATTTGATAGTCTAGTCTAGTTACTAGTAGTAGCAGAGTTAAGTAGGTAGTAGTACTTTTTTTTTTTAAGTAGAGGTAGTCTAATAATTAATACTATATAAAGTTTATAAGTTATAGTCAGTATAAGTATAGTATAGTCATAATCATAAATCATATATCATAAAGGGCATAGTCATATGTCATGATGGTGTCATAGTAGAAGTATTAGTTATAATTATAATAAGTATTAATTAAGTTAATTTTAATGTATAGTTATAATAGTAATAATAGTCTCTAACAATACAATAATAATAATAGTAATAGCTTCAGGTTGCTATCAACATATCTATACCTAAAACAGCATGAGCCTATTAAAAATAAAATCTTTTAAATTTTAAGTTGTAGTTCATGTATGTTGTAAGTTGTATCATTTAATCATTTTGCAAAGTTCCATGGAAATTCTTTAACTTTAGTGCAAACGACGCTTGTTAATTTCTACATTAAGTTTAACCTTCTTATTCTAATAGTAATAGTTTGAACACAGTAAGTAACAGTAAGAAATTTAAACACATTTTCACGCTCAATACAATACAAAATTGAGTCTTTCTCTAAGTCAGTGCGATAAATATCCATAAATATATTTAAACAGTTAAACTCGTAACAATAAATATTAAAAACAATCCAAATACAACTTTAAAAAAAAGTTAATGATTTAATAGTATTGGTTTAAAAAGAAAAAGTGCGGTGTGTGTCGCACAGAGCTTCAAATTTGGTGCCAATTAATATTAAATTGACCTTAATTGCTAAATATGTTAAAATATTAGAAATGTTAATGCATACAGCGAAATTTATTATTTTTAAATTGGAAATCACTCGATGAACAAGCAAAAAGTGTATGTTAGTTTGAAACATGTAAAAGATTTGAGTCTTTATAATTTATAACGATCAGTCTTGACGAGTCCCTTTCAATCGTTAGTAGAATTGATTGCTGTCACTCTTACTTCGTGTTATGATGTGGATACATTAAACAAGTGACAATTTTATTTTGGAAAATTCTTACTTCTTCTTCTTCTATATCTTAATAAGATTATATTTTTAAGAACCAAAAGTCAAAATAGTATATGCCCAAATATAAATTAATGATGATGTCATCAAAATACGATTTATTATTATTATTTTCACTTAACTGGCAATCTGGCAAGTGATTTACAGCCAAAAAAAAATTCCCAAGATCCTTAAAAAAAAAAAAAAAACTATTAAATATTTTCATGATTTTGGGAAATGTTGGGAAATTTTTGCCAAAATCTTGGGAATTAAAAATAAATAGAGTGGCAGCGCTGAAACAGAATGTGTTCTGTTGTGACTATCACTATCACTCTCTTTGTAATTAGTAATAAATTAATACCAAGTCAATAGTAATAGTGTACTGAAGTGAGCTCTGTTTATCTTTGATTAGATTATTAATTAATCAATAAGAAATTGGAGAAATATCAAGGTTTCGAAACAATATACTTTTTTATTAGTTATTATTATTTAGACTTCACTCACTACTACTGAACTGTCACTTCACTGATTACTTATTTTTAATTCTTTATTATTTAAATTTAAACTTAGATAATCGTGGTTTGCTTTTAAATTTAATTATTAAAATTAGACTAAGTTTACTTTATTTTTAGTTATTAGTTGGTTTAAGTTTAGAAGTTCAATTTAGGCTGATCCTAGAGGACCATTCTCTTAATACTTAATATACTATTTATTGCATTGGCCATTGATATTTTCTCAGACTCAGTCACAGCACTTGTTACTGAACTTTTCAGGTGTCATTTTCATTCTGTCCTTTATGGTAGCATTCTCCAAACGGTGGACCGGCACCGGTCCGCAAGCCTTAAGTTTCCGGTCCGGAGAGCATGAATATTGATGTTTAAATAGAAAGAAAATGTAATTAATAAATCTGACACCGGTCCCGGTGCAGTTTGGAAACTTGTCCACCGGTCCGTGAAATTTAAAAGTTTTAGAAACGCTGCTTTATGGTACCTGTACTTTATCCTTTGCCGTTGGCCCTTGAAGATGGGTCAGTCGTCTTTGATTTCAGGGCTACAGTTGGTGGCAGGAGCAACGATTGCCACCATTCGTCATGTCAATGTCATCATATTATTTATGTTTATGGATTGCCCATAGCCTTAATACCTTACTTATTACCAGAAAGAAAATTGATTGAAGTTAAAGAATAATTAGTTTCAGTAATGAAAATATAATAGTACACCTTGTTATTGCTAAATTAATATTATCACTTAACCCTTAATCATGCGCTTCAAAATGATGAAACCACGCTTTTCACATTTCCTAAGGCATTCAATAATTTAATAAAAACATGTGTACAGACATTGCTATTACAGTCACAAGATGGAATTCTTTAGTTTTGCAAAAACAAGGAAACATTTCTTGCTTATAAAAAATATAATTAATTATAATTTCCCAAGAGTTTTATCTAAGTTTAACTTTAACACTGTCGCAAATGTGCAAATAGTAGCTACATTTTTTAATAGATAAAAATTAGGCACTTTGGTAAGATCTGGGAAATGCCAAAAACCGAGTATCATGAATTTTGTTGTCAAAATGGCGACCTCCACTTTTTAAGTTAATGAGAGTCACATATTTACGATTTTTTTGCTAATTATAGCCCAGCATATAAATTATATTTCTGCCAACAACTTAGAGTAGACATTTTGTTTTATCATTAGACTTTTTAGTCCCAAAAATAATTTTTGGGCTTCACTACTTTGAAAATTGAAGGTAAAATAATGCTAATTTTACTCTATCATATTTATTTTTTTTTTGCGGAAAGCATATATTGCTTCATTGTAAGGTACTTTATATACAATGGCATTATTTACAACATATCCAAGATATGTTAGGTTAGGCCCAACGGTTTGGTCAGAAATTTACCCTGCAATTTTAGTCACGTGTCCCAAAATTACCTATTGTGGGTAATACTCGTTCCTGTAGTAAATAACTTGATTTACTCTGGAAATCAAGCCTATTACCCCATATAACTCATTTAAAAACAAAAACAAATAAATTAATAATAATAATAATAACACAATTACATATTTTTAATATGATTAGAAAGGTATTGGGTTAAATAAGCCTTATTATTACAATTAATAGATTTATATTTATTGGTTTTATATACTGTTACGAAAGCCAATCAACAGAATAAAACCCGGACTGATACCAATGGAAATCGACCTATGCATGGATATGGACATGATTTTTGGATTGCGACTTGGAATGTACTAAGCCTGTTTAGAGCAGGAGCCTTAGCCAACCTTGTAAATCAGCTGATCAAATATAACATATCTATTGCTTCATTGGAAGAAATTTGATGGAAAATTCAGACATCCTCAAAACAAAAGAATACACCATATTTTATAGTGGTAACAACACCAAAACACTAGGAACAGGATTTGCCGTGAAAAAAGAAGCAGTCAGTGCAGTCATAGGCTTCAAACCAGAAAACGAAAGAAACTAAGAGAAATAAAATAAAGAATATCAGCCGGAAACAGGGCATATGTCAGTAGTCAGAAAATACTCAAAAGTAAAAACATTATAAGAGAAACAAAGAAAACTATTTATAAAACTGTAATCAGACCAGTTATAACATATGCAAGTAAAACTTGGACCCTAACAAAAACAGCAGAAAACCTATGAAACACATGGGAGAGGAAAGTTCTCAGGAAAATATATGGACCAATAAAGGATGAATATGGATGGAGAATACAAACCAACCATGAATTATACAGTCTATATCAGGATCCCACAATAGTAGCAGAAATAAAAAGAGGCAGGCTACGCTGGGCAGGACACCTAGAGAGAATGCCAAATGACAGAGGAACGAAGAGGGTGCATCACCAATACCCCAGAGGAAAAAGGCTCAAAGGCAGACCTAGGCTTAGGTTGATAGATGATGTGGAAAAATATCTACAGCAGCTGAAAGTTCAAGCATGGAAAAGAAAGGCATTAGTTAGGTCTGAGTGGAAGGAAGTGGTGAGGCAGGTCAAAGCCCTACATGGGCTGTAGCGCCACAGAGATGGTTTTATATACTGGTATAGTATCATTTTATAGTATTTTAAGTATAGGCCCAGCCCCACCCCCAATAATTATTTATAGTAGGACCCATTATTCATAATATTTAATGATATTGAAATGAATATTATGATTATTCTTATGGCATAAATTAAGTAAAAATGTACAAAAAGTATTCACTTACCTGTGACAGTGAAATACACTATATATAATCACAATTTTTCAAAAGAGAATTATTATATAATCCTCAGTATTCTCAAAGAAAAAAACACACTTTCAGCCACAATAATCCAACAATTACTTAAGAAATTACTAAATATTAATCATAAAACCTTGTACTTACCTCAAGCAAATGACTAGAACTTATTTTAACCATGCATGTTGATTTGTGAAACAACTTTATTTACTTAAATAAATTATATACTAATTTTTTTTGGTCATATTGATATGGGAATACAAAAACAAATATAGAAAATGTTAAATTAAAAAGTAAAATCCCCAATATTAACTAAATGAATCAAATAATCCCTGTGTTATTTGTTTATGCTTATAAATGTTAAACAGTTTCTCAGAAAATTTGAAATTAATATCTAAAAAATATAATTAGTTTTATTATAAATGAGAAAATTAAAAAATAATATATTTTTAAAAATTTAATAAATTAAATACAAGTAAGCCCAGATTAAGCATATCTAAAACATTTTAATAAGGACAATTATCAAATAAAAATAATTTTTGTGGAATATTAACAAAAGCTAAACATATATTTTGCGGCTTTATTTAGAAGAACTCATATTTAACTATGTTTCCTGTAACTGTAAATATTATATTTTTGACTCATCGCATAATTAAGTTATAGGCGTGAAAACAAATGCAAAATGAGGGTCACGAAATGTGAAGGAAAACCCCATAATGAAAAAATGGCTTTGATGTCCTTACTAAAAAATTAATAACTTTTGAACCACTGGAGCCAGAAAGTTGATCTTGGTGGTTTTTTTTTTTTTTTTTTTTTTTTTTTTGTTTTTTTTTTTTTTTTTTTTTTTTTTTTTTTTTTTTTTTTTTTGGTAATTCTTTCTTTTGCCTCTATACACCTGTGGTGATTTTACATTTTTTAAATGTTTTGAAATTTTCATCAAAGTGCCTATAATAATTGTGCCACTTTGAATAAATCTAATGCATTTTTTCTACTGCTGAATCTTAATATTAATTATTAACACAATGCAATTTCTATGTTGGTGTAGAAATTAATATGCTAATTTTGACTCTGTTTTTTATTAATATCAGTAATCTTATAAAGGTTTTCATATTTTTACACACTTTTTAGATCAGTGGAGGCCAACTTGTTCCCAGCCCCTTTAAATATTGCAGCCTGTTTGGATTTATCACAAGGGAACTTCTTTCTTGATTCAATTTTAGCCTATTTTCATTCTTGGTATAAAAGCACATTTAAAATAAAAAGATATATATATGTCTGTGCTTTTTTGGCACTGATTTTTAAAAATTCAATTCAAATTAGTATTCTCAAATATTAAATAAAAAATGTAAAATATAAAAAACAATTCTGGTTAGTAACTACTAAAAAAAAAAAGGATTTTTATAAAAACAGCTAAGTAAAGAGTACCTAAATTTCAACCAGCATTTCTTCTGTTGTTCTCCAATTTAATATAGAATGATGTAAAACTAACTAAAGGAATCTCTCCACCCCCCCCATTTCACTTGGCATCCTCTTCTCCCCAACACCACCCATGTAAATAAAAGTGGCAGTCACAGGCACCTTTTTATCTACAATAAACCACTGTATATATATTATATATTATGTTTGACAACACGAGGAGAAATGTTATCATCTGAGAATTAAATGTATTATATATCTTTGCCAACATAATGAGCTCTCATTTGCTACCTCCTCCATCATGAGCTTGATCACTTACACACCAAATGCTTATAAAAGAACACATTACACACTATGCAGCACTATGGGGTGTGCAAACTTGTGGTTGCTCTACATTTCATATGCTTACTGACTTAGGGTTTTTAGTTTCCTCCAAGCTCTGAGAATAACCGAGATATGCATAAAATTTAATGAAAAATGTATTATAACACAACTTATCTCCATCTTTTTATAAATACTTGTTATTTGTTTTTTTGAATTTTTGTAAAAAGACTCACAAGTTTCAATTACTTTTTGCAGATCACACCCAGACACTGCAGGTGACACTAATACATAGTGACACACCATTTTGAAAGCTCTGATTCAGAATCTATGAATAGCATTTATTTTTAAGTAATATCGTTTTTTTTTTTTTAAATTGTGTTTTTGATCCACACCTAAAGGTTACTTTTAAAATGAGAAAATAAGGCCATCAAACCTTCAGGTCTCTTGAAGTTCTGCCTAGAAAATACAAATGAGGTCTGACAACTTACTGGCAACCCTGTATTCTGTTTATACAGAGTAACTACCAGTTTGAGACAATTTTTAGAAAAATAAAAATTCAGAAAATTAATACTGGTAATAAATAGATTTCTTAATTCCATGAACCAGTTGTTTTGTAAAAAGCATGGGAGAGCAAAATTCTGCCCTTGAAATTAATATAATTCAAGATTGCCAACAGTTACCAACAGGATCATCAAATTCTCAACTTTCAGAAATGATTGTGGACCAAACTGCTATTGCACCATCAGTAGCCAATGTATCCAGGTCTTCAGTAGAAAATCAATCAGTTTTAGTACAAAGCTTGCCTACATATTCTGCTTCTGCAGTATGTGATGCAAATATCAATATGTATAGTTCGAAAATGGTTCATAGTAACTGTATTACTCAGCCTATCATTTTAGGCAATCTGGCTGGTACAAATCTATTGACAGCCGCTGTTGTGAACAGAAAAGAAGAAAAAGTGAGAGCATCAAACGCTAAAGCATCACAATGTGTGGATATGTCCTCTTTTCTCAACAGTCAAGTCCTAAATGTTATTCCAGTGTTTGTACAGTCCAATAATGACTTGTTGAATGCTCTAGACGTAGCTCCACATGATGCGAATAAAAACAATGACAGTATTAACAGCACAGATGTTAGACAGGCAGGTGAAAAATTACATCTAAGAAGGTCAGGCACAGAATCTTCATTTGCTAATAGACCTTTGCTTTCCTCATCAGACACCATGATTCTTGACACGTCAGACACTTTGCAAGTCTCTGTATCAAATTTATTTGAGGAAAATTTAGGAGATCATGTGTTGTTGAAAAATGTGTCAACTTTAAAAGATAAGCCTTTCAACTTGATCAAGAATATTTCTGAAGGATCAGTTTCACTTGAAAGCATTCCGACAATCAGCTTATTCAAATCAGAGCCTGAAGAAATTAATGAAGTCAATAATGCTATAATAAATCAACCTATGACTGAGCAAATAGATACTGCATGCACTTCAAAAACAAAAGAAATGGCCATTATTGGAGCTGACAAGATCCCACAATCTATTTTTCTATTTATTAAAAATCATCAAAGAGAAAATGCATCTATCCAGAATGGCATAATTCATCTTAGTGATATAGCTGTTAGAGAGCAAAACAGTTTAAAAAAGGCTAGCGATGGCTGTGGGGATGAAGCTTTGGAAAATGACACAGAAAACAATGAGTCTGTTTTTTGTGGTAGTGATATATCCTCTATAAAAGGTAGACAAGCACTACACAAATCTGATACTCTTATTTTACCTATGGACAATGAGCCTAGAAAAGAGTCAGATCTCACTCACGAAGACACCATTATTCTACCAACTGAGCTAGATCAAAGGCAAGGAGAGGACAAATTATCTGAAGGGTTCAGTTTGAACTCACTGTCAACTGGTAGTGCTGGGACGCAAGTAGCTTTGAGTACCATAGAGTCATTTGGAGACAGGCTAGGCTCTTTAGAAACAAGTACTAATCATTTTCCAGTTACTCAAACTGCTAATTCTGTGATCGCTGGTGAAAATTTTAACAAATCTTTATATTTAATGACAAGTGATGGTCAGTTAACTGCTTTGGGATATGTCACAACTGACCAGAGTACACTAACTACATTAGGAATAATGAAAACTGTGGACGTTAAAGAAACTCAAACAGAATTAGTGTTTGGCAAAGATGATCTTTTCTTTCAACCAGTAAACACTATTCTGAATCAGCCCAACTGTAACACAGAAGGAATTTCCAGTGTGTTACTGACAGAGCAGTTAACCCTGAGACCTCCTGTGACTGCAGCATCTGTTGTAAGTTATGGCAATACTCAACAAAATCTAACCCAAACATCTTTAAATAATTCCCAGGAAGTAACTGCCTTCACGGAACCTTTACACCAGAGTGATACATTAACAAGAAACTTACTGCCAATTTCCAAACAAAGCAATCATGTGATTAGTTCATTGCAGACATTGAAATCGTCTTCTGCTGATCAGACAGTGTCACTTGGTAAATCAAAATTTAAGTGCTTGGACTGTAATGAGGAATTCAAGAGTAAACAGGAGCGCAATAAGCATGCAAAAACTCATGCCAAATTATTTAAGTGTGATTTATGCAATGCTAATTTTACACGTATGGGAAACTTTACCAGGCATAGAAAAATTCACAATTTACAGCCTGAGGTGAGTTTTTTTTTTAAATTTGGTTTTAACAATTACTGAAACATTATAGTGGAAAAAATTATAATTAGTCTAAACACTTTTTATCTTATGAGCAAGAGTTGAAATTTTATGGGAAGAACAAATATATAAATAGTGCTCAATTTAAGAAGATTTTTTTATATAATAGTTTGTTTTAAACTTTAAATGAATTATCAATTTTGAAACTATTATCATTTATCATAGAGCTTTTAATAAATCGTGTTTTTTATCACACTTTCTTCTCTTGCTTCTCTTGCTAGCTATTTATAAAAGAATCAGAAATTTTTTCTCACTTACCAGTAATTAACTTCTAAGTTGAGATATCCTTTTAAATTTTCATCAATTCATAAATATTTCCTTATAAAATAAAAAAACAACAATGTGCACTGGATGAGCAAGAAATATCTTTTTGCAGAGTCTTAACTTGTTTAAGTGTGATGATTGTGGCAGAGAGTTTTTACAACGCTGTGATTTGAAACGCCATTTGCTGATCCATGCCAAGCAGGAGCCACATCGTTGTGAAAAGTGTGGAAAAGGTAAACATGAAGAGAAAAATGAATTTTTGACATAAAAAATATGTGGTACTGTAGAATTTTAATTAAAAAACCATTTATGTGCGGAAGGGTTTTCTTTTTTGTTTTTTTTTTACTTATCTATAGTCTGTCATTAACCTTCAAATTTGTATACCGGTACATATGATGTAAACATATACTAAAGGATCATTCTAAGAATTGCTATTAATTGTAGCAAATATGCTATTCAGTATTACCTGTTGAGAATTCATTGATTAAGCACTTATCAAGACAGCAAGTAATATTGCTCTAACAAAACTGCCTCTGCCTGATGAACTAGTTGAGGCAGTATGTATAATTTGTAAAAGTTTTTTAAAAATTTGGCCAATACATCAGACCATCTTAATCAAAGATATCTAAGATCAGCTTGATAAGAGCCAATTCTTTCCCTCAAAGTTAGGAAAGAAAGATATAAAAATTCATTTTTCCCCATACTATCAGAATTTACCAAGCGTGCCGCTGCCACCCCCCCCCCCCCCCCCTCCCACCGCTACAAAATCTAAATAATCCCTCTTAAAGTCAATATAGTCACTAAATGAAGTTGCATGGGATATGAAAACTGATTTTTGTACTTAAGAAAAACTTTTGATGCTTAATTTTCAATTGTTCTAGTTTATAAAAATATTTGCCTTTGTAAGAATATCCATCTATGTGCTGAAAATCATTATGTACATTGTATTTAAAAAAAACGTTCCATATTTTTTTATCAATAAAAATAAAAGAATCTTATCTTAACAGTATAAGCGTTAAACATTTAAAGTATGGTACCTTCCTTTGTAACTTTGTTTTAAAAAGAATGTTTTTTTCACTGCTAAAAATTTTTTCTATCTTAGTATTCTTAGGTATGTTTTTTATTTTAAAAGTTTTAACTGTAAATGTTAAAGTCAGTGCTCTATATTACAGATCATTTCAATTTTGTTTTGTTTAAAAAAGGTTACATAAGACACAGTGATCTAGTTGTTCATATGAGATTCCACAACAAAGACAAAGCATTCATGTGTACAATGTGTGATAAAAAATTCTTCCAAACAGGTTTGTGCCATTTTTTTTAGGTCAACTTCAAAGGTTAATAACTTTCAGAATGTTATTCCATCAAGGGGTTTAGGTTAAAGCCAACTTTCGGAATGTTATCCTGTGAGCTGCTGCGTGGGCCCTTCAACCCCTGCAACTGTAGGGGGGGGGGGGCCGTGGATATTTAAAGGGGGGGGGGGGGGGGGGGGGGGGGGGGGGCCGTGGATATTTAAGGGGCCCAAATTTTTGGGGTGCAAAATATGAAACCCTATTATCTTTGAATGCATGGGACACCAAACTGAGAAGTGGCAGGGGGCTTCCAAAAATCATGTGATGGCTCTAGTTATCCCTCAAGGCGCTTGGGTTAAAGTTAAAGCCTTCTTTATTTTTTGTTTTTTTTCTACAAACTAAACATAAATTTTATATGAAAATTTAAACTTAACTAAGTATATTAAAATGCCTTAAACCATCTGTTATATTCATTTTAATTTTTTTTTTGTTGCTATTACTTTGATTGAATTGTTTTTACTATAATTTGTTTGCTTTTCTTAAATACTCTTGCAGAATTGCATCAAATATAATATTTTCTTTTAATATTCTCAAATATTAGATTCGCATAATAAATTTGAGTCATTAATTGTCTGCTAAGGGAAAGTGGAGATCAGAAAGCTGGTTTCTATCAAGTGTCTTTGCTGTATTTAGGTGACCTGAGTAGACATATTCGAAGGGCGCATAAACCAAGCAGTCAGCTAACTTGTGGTCATTGTGATCGCAAGTATGCATGTGAAACCACACTAATACGTCACATGAAAGTAGTTCACAAGGATATCATATTACAGACAGTCAACCAAAGATTGAGAGAAAGAGAGTAAGATATTATTTTTTATTAAAAACTAAAGTATAATGTAGAAATTAATTAATAACCAACCCATCATGTTCAGGCCACCCTTATAGTGTTCAAAATATTACCTGTAATGATGTTGGAATCTCTTACTGAGTAGGCTTACTATTAAATCGGTGTGTTGTGGTTGAAGAATAAGAGAGATGTTTTAAAGACGAAACAAGAAAGAAAATGAACATGCTTCCTGGCAATGGTGCTTTAATTTAAATTTAACTGGTTTAATTAAAGGCTCTTTTGACTTGAGTGATTAGAATAAATCTCAGTCAGAACTGTTCTTTTAAATATCTTAAATGGCATAATTTAAGCAAACATGGCTAAAACCTATGCAATGGAAGTGTCGGGGAGCAAGAGATTTCTTATAACTCCTGTACCACAGACCACAGTCTGATGATACTTCTAAATGAGATGCAGACTGTTAGTGTCAAAAATCATAGAAATTGATAAATAGGATGGAGCAGTATTTTCCAAACTGTTTTTTTTTTAATGATCTGATTATTTTTATACTTTTCCTTCATGACCCACTAACATTTTTATCACTTATTCTGGCCTATAGGTGACATATAACAGATATTAATTTCATAGTTTTCATTTATTGTAATAAAGCATTTACTCATAAAAAAATGTAAAGAAATCAAACTTAAATATAAGTTATTAATGAATAGGTCATGATAATCTAACCCAAATTTTAAACCATTTTTTTTTCTTCTTTTGGTGACCTGGTAATTTTGCTTTTGTAGCCCGTTATTGCGCCACGAGCCAGCCTTTGGGAAACGCTGGGATAGAGTGTGTTGTGATCTGATCTGTTGCATCTTTTACCTGATCTGCCATGTTAAACCATAATATTTCACTGAATATTTGTTCATTCTTAAATCGTATTTGAAAATTTTCTTACAGGTTCAGTGATAAAAGTCAGTCAGTTAACAACAAAGATGTCCTGTTTACCATGACACGGGATGCAGCTGATGTAAAGTAAAACATATGAACAATAATTTTGTAACTAACAGATGTCATTTTTAACCCGCATAAACCCCATGTTATTGCAGAATAAAATAACAATTTTTTTTTTTCTACAACAAATGTAACAAACGAGCAATTATTTAACATTGCCTGCTGGAAATATTAACAATTTTCCCCCAAATATCCTTTGCCTTCACTGTCAACCATTAAGTTAAGGCAACCAACAGGACCATGCTGAGGAAAGCTGTGCACAGGTAGAAGCTTCAAAATGTCCCCACCTCACCGTTAATCAATAAATGTTGTGGGATTTATATAAATATGTATTTATTTATATATGAGTGTACATGTACATAGCGAGCAAGTAAACTATTTTCTATTTTTAAACTGACTGTTTATGTCATAAATAAAATTTTCCGTTGTCATCCTCGTTAGTGATCCCGGGAGTGTCCGTAGGGAAAAGGTTTCACTGGTGGTCTGATCCTCACGTGGTCTCTTTTTTGTTCCTCATGGTTTAGGAGATGGAGCTGACGGGAAAGGTTTTGTTATGTTTTTTTTATTTAAAACAGTAAGGTAACAACATATGTACAGTATACAAAGAGCAAGTTGATTTCTTAGAGCTGCTCTTCTTGGCACAGTGCGCGCTCAGTCCTAAAACCAGTAATTCGCAATGGTATACCACAGTTGTCCATCTGTAAGCTATAGTCTACTTTAAACCTTCTTGAATAATTACAAGTCCAGGACAATGGGTGCTTGACGTTGTCTTTGAGACCTTTGGGGTATGTTAAAGTCTTAGGGTCTTGGGTGGGATGGTTGGGCTTCGTCTTGTTTTTTTTCCAGCACTATGATATATTTTTTAAAGATAATACAGTGGCACAAGTATTGTTGACAGGTTTGGTAAGAACTTGTTGGCCATAGACTGTATAATCTTTGATTGCTGGTATGGCAATAACTGTATCTACTTTTGCCCCTTTTGATATTACATTGCTCAATACTTTATGCCCCAAGTGTTTGATTGATTGTTGGGCAAAAATGCATTTTTAAGACCTGCCCTCTAAGCCATTTTTATTGAACCTGTGCAACAGCTTGCGAAGCTTGCTTACATGGTCTTCTCATTCTTTCCGCTCACTAGAATGTCATCCATGTACATGGTTACTGCAGGTAAATCTTGTGTAAGTTTGTCCATTATCTCCTGGAAAGAAGCTGGTGCTGATGTAATCCCAAATGGTAGACGCGTCTGCAGCAATACCCCTTTATGCGTTCTTAAGGCTGATTTCTCTTGTGTTTCTTTTGAAAGGTTGATCTGATTATAGGCATCAGCAAGGTCTATTTTTGAGAAATAACCACTAGCAAACTTTCTCATAAGGTCTTCAGGTAATGGCATTGGATACCTGGGTTTTTCTATAGTCATCACAAACTCTAATTTGTGATCCTTTCCCTGTTATGGCTTTCTTTCTTAAGGGATCTTCAGAAGTGTCCCACTGATGACACTGTACTGGTTTCCAGACTCCCGAAGACACTCCAGCTTTATAAGCTTCTTCTAGCTCTGCCTTAATTACAACATTTCTTGGTTTCATATAAATTTGCTGTGCATTAGCCTTGAATTTAATATCTAACTCAGAGTCTTTCATTAGTCCAAAACCTGGTTCAAAAAGGTTGAGGGAATTCACTGCAGCTTTATTCAATGAGTTTTGATTTCTTATATAGAGATACCTGTTTCTGAAAAAGACTTTTTATTGAAATATTAATAATTTTTTTTATGGCGGTTCTGCCCAGCAAGTTTAATTTGTGATCTTTTACTATTAAAAATGATGCTTGAAGATGATTCTCTTGTATCAGTTTTTATTTCTATGCTTCATAGAACATTAAGCTGGTCACCTGAAGCCGATTCATGCTTAATGAATACTGGACTCAATGTTGTTTGTCCTAGCTTTTGCCATACAGTCTCTGACATAAAATTTTCCCCAGCTCCTGTGTCTTTTTCAAATATAAATTTCTTTCCTTCCACAAGTACTTCCTGATTTATTGGTGGGATTGTTTTGATCTCTTTTTGCCTTCTTATTCATTTAAGGTAACTTGGTTTCTGACTTGGTGTTTGCTATTTATTACTTAGACATACTCTTTCAAGGTGCTTTTTCTTGTGGCATGTCATGTCTCTAAATCTGCAGACATTTCCCTTATGCCTTTTCCCCCCCACATCTGCTACAAGTTCCAGGTGAAAATCATTTCACTGTGATTGAGAAAACCGTTCTGCATGATATTGTTTGTTATTTCTTTAGGAGTTTACTAACAAGAATTTCTTGGTGGACTGTTTCCTTTGCACCTTTAACTGTCTCCTCTGTTTCCATTACTATTTCAACTGCTTTATTAAAGGTCAATTCTGTGTCCATGATTCTAAATTGCTTCATTTTTTTACTGAGCTCATAAACCTGGTCCTCATTGCTTCATCTAAGGGAGTGAGTTTTTTTATTGCACTAAAATGGCATGTTGCTGCCTTTTGTCTTATTCATTCTGCCAATTCTTTCATTGTCTCCCCTGGCTTTCTACTGGGATCTAACCAAAACTGAAAGCATTCCCTTATAACAAATTTTGATGGGTCAAACTGGTCCATCGTCAGTGAATAAACCTTTTCCGTTGATAATGAATTTATATCTTGACAAAAATTTGTGAATGTCTTGATTAATTTGCAAGAAAAATGTAAGCTTGCATTTCTTTTGGTATTGTGTTTACTAACATAAATGTTTCATAACCAGCTTAGTAATCTGTGAAGATTTCTCCATTGTGATAAAAACTACCAAATTTGTCTTAAAAAACTTACTCACCGCTTCAAATTTCATCAGTGCTTCATTCTTCTATAGTTCGATCTGGGTCAGAATTGACTCAGCCATTTAATTTGTATATTATTTTTATATCATGTTGCATACCATGTAGTTACTTGCAGTCCAAGTCTAATTACTAATCAATAGTTTACTAATCGATAGTTTTCTTTGTAAAGTGCTTACTCAAAACTGGCCACCATTTGTTATGGTTTATGTTTTATTTAAAACAATAAGGTAATAAAATGTTTACTATCTACAATAAGCAAGCTGATTTATTGACAGAGGCTCTTCTTGGTGACACACAGTACACAGTTCAAAAACTGGTCATGCACAACAGTATACCATGGCTGTCTATTCGTAAGGTATTGTCCACATGGTTTAGGGGGTGTTTGGGCCGATGGGGAAGGTGTTCCCCTTGTCAGCCCCTCCGCGCAAGTGCGAACACACTGTGGATTTCCTTCCCTCTCCCCTTTCTTCTCTTGTGTGTTGTTTCTATCTTTTTCCATTTTTTTTTTTTTTTTTTTTTTTTTCCTCCTTTTTTTTTTTTTTGTTGTTTTTTTTTTTTTTGTTTTTTTTTTTTTTTTTTTTTTCCACCTTTTGTTTGCCTCTCCCATTGCTTCCTCTTTCATGGCTGTGGCGGTTTTAGGGGTCTCCTTCTCTGTGGCCTCTTCATCTATTATTAAAAGTCCAGGGGAATAGGCAGTAATCTCCACATTTGAGAAGGTTTCTTTTGCCAGTTTCTTACACTTTTTGAACGTGTTGGTTCAGTGGTCCACTGAGGCGCAATTGAAGTAGCCTTGCTTTCTCCCTGGCACCAGTGCCAAAATTCTTGCATTCCTAATCTAGCATTAAGTAGTGAAGCATGTTCTTTTGTGGCTTTGGTCTATAGACTACCATCAACTAATCAGCACTTCTTTTGTGACTTAATGTTTTGACTTTTTCCCCTAAGAGTAATTGAACCATCTGTTCTACCCCTTGCTTTGGAAGAGTAAATGGCACCCAATTTTGGACCTCTCCTGGCCAATGTGCTCCATTGTTACTGTTGTTTCCTTGTTCATCTTAATTATTTTCATGTGCATGTTTACATAATATCATTTTTCCGCCCCCTCACTCAGTTTGACAAACCACTTTATAGGTCATTGAAACTGGAAGAGAGCCAGAACATCTTTGTTACCAAAGTGGTAGGCCTCATACAAGGCTTTGAGCTTATCGTACTGTGTTGTCCCAAAAGCCTCTTTTCCAGTCAATGTCAGTACCAGTGAGTTAAGGTGGTACACACTGTTAAGTGACATGCACCTAACAGGGAAACGTTGTGTGAGCATTTTTTTAAATAGAATTAAATTTAATCACAAACGTTTCCCAAATCAAAGTGATGAATTCCAAATAACACTATAAAGATCTACTTCCGCTCACAGATAATTGAGATAATCGACACTGTAAGACCATTATGAAGCAATTGAAGTCAACTGAATGTGTCCCAAATTACAGCGAGGAATTCAATATAATTGTAATGAAATTCAAATAGCACCCTATAAATGTTTTGCTTTTCTTATACTTTTCTTTTAATATATCATTCTGATGCATTCCTTTCTATATATACCCAATCGTGTGACATGGCATGAAAGTTCTATATATACCCAATCGTGTGACAGGGCATGAAAGTTCCATATATACCCAATCGTGTGACAGGGCATTAAAGTTCTATATATACCCAATCGTGTGACAGGGCATGAAAGTCTCCATTTATTATGGTTATTCTGAAAATCATGTCCCCCCTATGGTAGGAAATGTGTGAAAAAATGTATGGTAAAACCTGAAAAATGGAAGCAACAAAACAACGAACATGTCGGCAAGAATCCTTCTTCAGCCAATAAAAAAAGACACTAACCAAGTAAGGTATACATATTAAAAGTTACCTACAATGTTGTATCCAAGAGGACAGCAACAGGAATTTGGTAGGCTATTAGCTCATACTCATAGAGTTAATATTGGTGAAGGTAGGAGGAAGGCGACTGGGTGGGTTTTTTAAGGGGGGGGGGGGGGGGGGGAGAGAAAAGATATAAGTGAAGGAGAACATGACATTCATTCCAGGTGGTGTCAAAGTCCCATAGGTGTGTATGAGTTTTTCTCTAAATTCACCCTGGCTTTTGTGTTTGTACAGAAAACAAGTGTTTGTACAGAAAACAATGTCAGTAATTGTCAAATCGCTTGAGCACTTGTGATTGCTTCTATAATTACAATGTTCTGAGGTAGGACATTGTTTATCTTGCGCATTATTGCGAAGGTGTTCAGTATATCTGTCTGAAAAATGCAGACCCGTCTCCCCCAGATGAGCTATATGGAAGCGGGTACAAACAATGGTGTAGATTACACTGCGGCTTGTACAAAAGAAACCATCCCTTCCTTATTTTTTTACTGACCTCTATTGTCAGCATAATAGGGTTTCTGGGCGTATTGTAGAAGTTTGTCACTATAAAAGCAACATCATTCGTGAGCACTCTCACGGTGAGAGTGTCAGTGTGGCTGTAGTTCTTCACTTCTACTTCTGCTGTCTGACAGCAAGACCTCAACATCGCGTGCATTTGCCAAGGTGTTGCAAATAACCAGTTATATGAAATGGCTTGTCGTTCAGCAGTGTTTCTTAGAATAAGGCTACATCCTATTCTCCTTTGTGGAGTAGTTTGGTTATTTTTTGGGTCTTCTGTCTTATCCCATCCACATTCAACTGTAGGACCACCAGGGTTTGGGCACGGTGACCCCACACACATCTATCGCACCCAGTCACTTGTTGGGGGCACACCGGCCAGTCACTTGTTGGGGGCATACCGGCCAGTCACTTGTTGGGGGCACACCGGCCTGTCAACGTGAGAGCCAGGAGCATCAGGGAATGGATTCCCTGAGCCACATCCCCAGTGTTGTTCCTGAGTGCTACGCTGTTTCCCAACATCGAGGCACATGGATTTAAGAAGGTCATCCAGACTTGTTTTAATTATGCAAGCTGTAAGAAGAGAGAGAAAGGACAGCCATCTCGGCCCCTTAGGTCTAGGATTTGCGTCTCCTTGGCCCATTGTCCTGGAGTCATTAGGATTATTGTCTTCTTTGGCCAAACATTTCAGTTGCACTTAGCCTGCTTGCCTCTTGCACCGCATAGAGGAGCAATCCGTTTTGAGAGTTTTAGTACTATCCATTATTCAATTTTTGTACTCTATAGGACTTTGTGTTTTCTGGGTCCCATTTGATTCTTGTCTCTGAATGTCCAGTTCTAATTACCCCCTGGATCACATAATTTATTCTTCTGTTATGCACACAATGTTCCATGAACTCAATGTTAATAATATTTCTTAATACTTAAATAAAACTTAGACAATTTTCCTAACACAAATTTAAGAATTGTGAGGTATCAGGTATGGAAAAAGTCGGGTCACGTCAGGTTTTGCCACATCACCTCAAAGTTTCCAAAAAATGTAGCCTCCATTTTCCACATCAGTTATCATGTGTGATATTCTTCTTCTCCAACATAAGCTACCAAATGTGTGGTCTGTATATAAATGACTTTCCTTTCAGTAAATGTAATGATAAATGTCATTGCACAAATTATATAAAGTCTTGAGTCTTTAATGAAATCGTGAATTTATTGTTGAACATACACAACATCAAATAAGGATATTCATATATTCACATTAAATATTTGTAATAACTCCAACATTCTCAATCCATCAAATCACCTCCCGCGTTAGTCCTCATCCTCCTCATTCATCAAAAAACCGTTCTCTTCTAAAGGTTATACTTCAGACCGCCATTTGACCAGATTAAAGCCCCTCACAGAATCTGAACTGTGTTCAAAATAGCATTCTCCATATTAGCTAGAAATTGTATTATTGTTACTTGTGACACCCTCAGTAATAGAAAAAAGTGCAGCACATAACAGACCTGTAACTAGACCATTTTGGTGGCCCTTGTCTTTGTGGATTTAATGTGCTTTTATCATGCTATTCACTACCGGTATTAAATTCTTATGTCAAAATTACTTTGGCAGCCCCCTGATGCTGGCTCCCCCCTGAAGCTGGCTCCCATGGCTAGAGCCTCTTTTGCTCCCTGCCCCTGTCGCACAATATTTTTTTGTTTTCTGTCACAGTAAGAATATTGGTGCTTAAGTCATTTGCTTATTATTTTTTTAGAGGAAAGATTTTATCCAGGATAAGTAGGAAATAATGTTAATTATTTATTCATTTATTTTTTGATCATTTACTGCTGCTTTGTTATTTGTGTACAACTTAATGTTATGTTGATTTCTGTAGAATTTAAAGGAATTGGGTTGTGACCCTTAAAAAAAACATATTAATGGTAATGTCTTCTTTCAAAATTACATTATTTAACAAATGCATTTGTAAAAAAAATGTATCTTTATTATTTCTTATTCAAAGAAGGTTCAAAATCTGTTGCTGGGTTAGTTCTAAACACAAAATGATGTGATCACAACATTTCACTCACTTCATTGGCTCCCTTTACAAGCACGCATTGATAACAAACTCTCTGTGCTGTCACAAATTTTTCTCTGATTCCTGCACTTCCTCTCTAAAAGAATTTCTTTCTGCATATTCACCTCTTCAACAGCTTCGTTCCTCCGCAGATACGCATATTTTTTCTGTTCCCATGACTCGCACCAAAACATACAGTGAACGATCTTTCTCCTTCTGCGCCCCCAAAGAATGGAATTCTCTCCCATTACACATCCAAAATATACAGACCATCCAGGCCTTCAAAACTGGACACAAGACACGTCTCTTCAAACTGAACTACCCCGACTGATTCCTCACCCCCTCTCTAGTCTATAAATGTCCATGGCTAGACACGTAAATAGGTCTGGAGTGGGCTAGGTAAATATTTTTATAAAGCTGTTTTTAAATAAATAAATTTATTTAACTTTAACTTGAAAGTCATGTTTATTTTTGCAAAATTTTTATGTGAAACGCCGCGAGCCCAGTGCTAATCTAGGGTACCAGGCTATATAAGACCACTGTAATATTATTATTATTATGTCACTTTCTCAATTCTATTGTCAGATCCATTATTTTTTCCATATTAGAAGCATTGTGATTAATTTATTCAGGCTTGTTGGGATTGGGGGGGGGGGGGGGGGGGGGGGGGTGTTGATTAATATAATGTGTTTATGAAAGGATAAGCAGCAATCTGTGATGGAAACCGTTCACACTTGTTATTGCAAAGAAGTGTTAAAAATGTTGAGTATGGTATCACACTATGCGTGTACAAAATATATTTGTTATATGTTCACCAAATTAAATTATACAGAGCCACACTATTTTAATAACTTACCTTATTGCAAATTTTTAGTGCAAGATTAAACAAAGCAGATAGAAACAAAGTTGACAATGTCCTTAGCCCTCAAATCTAATGCATTATATTTTGACATAAAGTTAACAATTTGATCTTTTATTTTTCGCCAAGATAATTTTGGTTTGGAAAATTAATTAACTTGAATAATGACTACATTTTGTTTTTGATATTAATTTTTAATTATGTATAATTTGTTTGTTCTTTTACTATGAGATGTTTGAACCCAATAAAATGTTATAACGAAGCATTTTAATTACGACTTCACATTCTGTGCGCCCCATGAAAGCTGAAAATGCTTATGTATACAGGTTTTACAGTCTGATGTTAAAAGATATGGTTGTTATATTTCTGATTTGTGGATTTCAGTAAACTACCATATGCTTAATGAGGGAGTTGTTTATTTGGGACATTTCTCAAACTAAACAAAATAAATTTAAAGAAAAGTTAACACAATTTTTTTTATCTTGACTTAAGGTTCAATTCAGTTAATCAGGATATCAAAGATAATTCAGGCGACACAGACAATTTAAAACCTCTGTCTGAACAATCAAAAACCTATGTCTGTACTATCCCAAACATCTGTTTGTACTAAACTCTGCCTGTGCTACGGGTAGTTAACTCTTGACGTTAAAAAGAAAACACTTTTAACTTATAGTTATTTTACATTTTTCATCAACTTTTATTTTCACTTACATTACATTTCATAAATTACATTACATCCATTAAAATTAAAACAAAGCTTTTTGAACAGATTGGCACAAAATTTAAATCCGAAATAGTAGAGGGGTAATATATTTTATGTATTCTAAATTGATTATAATTGCTATATACCTGTACAGTAAAAAAATTGTGCATGTAATAAATAAGTTTTACCAAAAATGTAAATAAATAAGAATGAGTTGCTTTGAATGCCAATATTAGTGGCTTATTTAATAATATTAATAAAATAGCACATGCTTTTTTGAGAGACACCTCAGAAGTTGCTAATCATGAAATAATAATTAAACTTGACCCCCTTCCTTTCTTTCTTTCTCTAATTTTCTCTTATTCTCTCGCCCTCTCATCCTTTTCTGACCCAAAGCCAAGACACACTAAAATAAAGACAGGCACAAATACAGATTTCACACTTAGCAGTACATTTTCAAATGGCAGTAAATGGTATGGAAAAGATAAATAAAGTTTTTAAAAATCATGTTTGCCATGGTAATAACAATAATAAAAACACAATTTATTTCAATAGTAAGTGAATTTTAAAAGAAATAGATGGAAAAGGGAATATATTTTAAAGATCCCTTTTTTACGTGTTTCCCCAAAATCCATTGCACGTTGAGCTTTGTAAGTTATGCATCAGCTTGGAGGCAGTAGTTAGCAATACCATCGTCATCTTCAACTTGCAGTCCCTGGTGTGGCAGCATGTTTGAAGGTAGCTTGTTCGGTGACAGTTGGAAAATGTTATTCTCTGACTGGGTGTTTCACCAGACAATCGATGAAGGTTGCAAAGAGTTTGGTTTAGTCTCACCAGACATCTTCTAGACAGGTTGGTATAGTTCAATGAATTTACGTCTTTCAGAAGTACGATGACGTCAGTGATGACATTGTGAGCTGAGGGCTGATTTTGGCATTAAAAATGTATATATTTTTAAAAAAAATTATCCTCATATATAAATACTAGAATATATAACCCGATGTTATCGGGATAATAATGGTAGATCCTTTGCGATAATGGCTAATTGCTATTAAAAAAACTCATCACAATTCATAACTAAAAATGTTATGATATTTACGTTTCTAACATTAAAATTTGAGAAGTATTTATTTGCTATATATTATAGGTCTACCCTACACCCTTTCACGCTCCTAAACTACTTTTGTCCCCCTCTAAACATGACCTTAAATTACACAGTCTAAATTATCACTAATTATATCACTTTTGTCACTAAAGAATTTAATTAAGGGACAATTACTTTGTTAGAGAAATACTTAAGATTTACCCCTTTTCGTGCCCTTGAATTACAACTTTTTTTTCTCTAAAATTGTTTTTAAAAATGTCCATTATATTTTCACCAAAAACTCTATATATGATATAAAAAATATTTTATATTATAGGAATTCGATATATATTGATATTTTTAGCAAAAAACACATTTTTGCTTTTTTAATAAAAATTATATATTATCAGAAAATCGTAAAACAAAGAATTCGTTTATCTAAAGAAGAATCCCGCAACCTTTTTTCACGTCTATAACAGAATTGAGTGTTGTTTTTTTCAAAATTTAAATGGTTAATCTCATAAAATACACATCTCTTTACTTGTTGCAAAGTAAAAACAAAAATATATTTTAATTTTTTTGAAAGTAAATATTAACCTATATCTATTTTTCAAAAATATTTAGCAAGTGTGTAAAATGATTGGGTTTTGATATTCATGGGTATAATTATATAAATGTAACCAAGATTTGTTAACGCCATTGATTTTCTTGATTGGTAAACATTTGTATGTTTGTAAAAAGAGAATGTAACATCTGTTTTTTCACATGTGTAATTCCATAGGAGTTAACTATGTTGTCAACCACGTAAAAATGTACACATCTTATTTCCTATCTCCGACATGTATTTACCAAAGAAAATTAATTATTTATCAAAATCATTCCTTTATTTTGAGACGTATCTTGTGCTGCCTTGTGCAAAATGAACATATCCATATTTGTAAAAAGAGAATGTAACCTCATTTTTTCACAAATGTAATACGATAGGAGTTAACTACATTGTCATCCACGTAAAAATGTACACATCTTGGCTAAAACCGACGACGGCTGCCACGGCGTCTTTATTATAGTTGCAGTGAATTAGGGTTTAGGTTAGGTTTAGGGATCGATTTAGGGTTCAGGTTAGGCATAGGGATCGAGTTAGGGTTCAGGTTAGGCATAGGGATCGATTTAGGGATACATTCGTGAAATTCGATAAAAAAAGTGGCAGGCGTCCCGTTTTTAACCCACATCTTATTTCCTACCTCCGACATTTATTTACCCAAGAAAATTAATTATTTATCAAAATAATTCCTTTATTTTGAGACGTATCTTGTGCTGCCTTGAGCAAAATGAATGAACATCACATATTTGTAAAAATAGAATGTAACATCTCTTTTTCCCAAATGTAATACCATAGGATTTAAATATATTGTCTTTTACGTGAAAATGTACTCATCCTATTTCCTACCTCTGAAATGTATGTACCCAAAAAGGTTAATTATCTATCAAAATAATTCCTTTATTTTGATACGTATCTTGTGCTGCCTGGGGCAAAGTAACCAACCCCTACCCGAGGCTACCCCACCCAGATTTAAATAAAATGCGAAAAATCTTCCACCGGATGTAGTCCTTTCCATATGCAAACTAAAATAATTTGCTCTTCATATGGTTCTTTCTTTTTTTGTTTTGTTTTAGTTATAAGTGGATTAGTCACTTCTATTTGGCTATGGAGTTGCGCTGCACTGTTTGACTTAAAGCGCATTTTCTTATTAGAATTATATTTAAAGGTTAATTTTTAGTACGTGTTAATTTTAATATAGGTGAATTTTTGGAATTAAAAAAGGCAAAACATTTTAAATGTGAAAATATACACAGTTTAAATGTGTGGGTGTGTGTGTGTTTAAAAAGTTTAGAAAGAAATCAATTGTATTTATTAATTTTACTTTTAAGAACGGAAAACACATTATCAGTTTTGTCACGCATTGTTATTAAATTTAAAGAAACCTAAGAGTTTTGGAGACATAGACGATTCGCACTATGACGTCATTTGCGTGATTATTTAGAACAAATTAATTTATAATTTTATTTCGCAATATTAACAACGCACTAAAAGACGCACTAAAACGACTAATGTTTGGGTTTTCCCGATAAATGTGATTACGGTGTAATTCTTTTATCATGATTTTTTTTTCATAACTTTTAAACACATAAAATGCTTAAAATATTTCCTTAGTTGATACTTTAAATCATTTGTAATTTATAACAATAATACTTAAATTTTTACTGAAATAAAAGCGGATTTAAAATATTCTTTGCGCATTTAAATTTATTCGATTTCCGTAATAAAAATAGAAAAATAACTATGATTGTTTTTAGGAATCCAAACGTACTTAAATCATATCTCCCTTTTGGCTTTATGTCAGCTCATTCTTTTATATATTCATGTACTGTAGAGTTATTTATTAGCGCCCAATCTACCCCCCACACACACACAAAACATCACGTCACTTCCGAAGTGTCAACACGAATTCATAATCCCCTTAATTTCCTACAACTGCGTCACTCTAATTTATTTATTTATTTATTTTTTTTTTGAGGATTTTGTTGGAGCAAGGAGTCGCAAAGGTGGTCACACTGCCTCTGTCATTCTGTAGGCTTCGAGTTGCCTTTTGAAGGGAACACAGGTGAATCGGGTGTAGAACTACCATAGGATACAATTTTAAGACACTATTGCTCGTAAATCTTTCAGTTGCTGTAACTGTAGACTGTAGGCTCAACACGTAACAAAACACTTTGTCCATTTATAAAAGTAGAATTAAAACAATTGATGCTTACAAGTACAAGTGAAAGTCAGTACACTTTCTTATGCACGTTTTTAAATTCTACTACTCAGATGTTGACCAGCGGGCTTGCTTTTGAGCTACTTTGATAGTAATTTTTAATGTTTTCTAGAAAAGCAACACATTCGGATACTTACAATGTCCTCTGGTATGGTTTCAGTGGATAAGTTAATGTTAGCACACCATTCGTTAGCCAAGGTGTTTATATCGTATTCCTGAAACTGTTGAGGTAAAGGTATGGTTAGCTACTTCAGGTTAAATATGAAGCAACTTCGAAACAAGTAAAAGTTTTTAAAAAACTAATTAAAAATCGTCTTTTTAGTACCTTCCTATATCATATGAAGATCAAATGAGATTTGTATTGAAATTAAACTTTTTAATCAGCTATTAGTCATTAGTAGTATTAGCTAACTCTCGTAATCTCTACATTTTCCCAACGAGATTCTTGCCTCCATCCCAGGTTTAAAAATTATTTTTTTAAAAAGGGACGCAATTGCATATTCTGAAATTGCAACGCTCTTCCATGGGTTGTCTCTCCTTAAAGTGAGTGCGACGCATGCAATGTTTCATATTGTGCCTTTTAAAAAAAATATAAATTTACCAAGGAATTAGAGAAATGAAGGATTTAGTATTGTCAACAACTTAAACATCAAAATAGACAGCGAGACTAAGCTGAGTAATACATTTCAGCTCTCTAGGTTGTCGGGAATCTACAGGAACATCGGCTCGGAAAAATCCAATCACTACAAACGATCATAAAAGCAAACTTCGCACAAGTCAGCTTAAATAAAATAGGATGCAAATTAATTTGAAAGAGGCAATAAAAGATATTTTCAACATTTATGCCACTTACCCTATATTCTGTTTTCAAATGGTTGAGTTTGGCATCAATTCCACACGAGTTGTTACTTATGGAACGTGCAGGGTTTCTTGGTGGTACCCCAGATGTGATGTTACCACATGGCTGACACGTGTTGGTGCTGTTTGGGTGAGGCAGACAACAATACGCCGGGTGGGCCAACAACATTGAAAATGCAATCGCTTGAAATGAGTAAAGAATAATCGCTGGATCTGTTGAAGAGCATTAATCTGTACTTTATTTTCATAATATAAATTATATTAACAAGTAGGCCTACAATGGAGGCGTGAACAATTTTCCCAAGTCCGAACAGTGGCGTACATAGGGGGGTCTAGAGGGTGTGATTAGCCCCAGGTGGCACTTTATATTGGGGGTTGGCATTTTCGGACAACTCCAAACTTTTTCGTGGGAAGGGGTAGCAAAAAGCTTGACCTGCTTCATCATCAGCATGTCCCTTAGTCCTTGGACTGTTGGGGCACCACAGATGACAGCAAAACTATCCTCCTCCATTTTTCTATGTTTTCTGCACTTCGCACAACATCGCCTAGTTTTAGGCCTGTCCACTCTTTGATGTTATCTTCCCATCTTTTTCTCTATCTTTTTCTCGTTATGCCCTGCATGATTTCTTTGGCAAGCACCTGTTTCCTTGTCACGTGGCCATAACCATCCTCCAGTTTTAGCTTTTTTACAGTCACCCCGAGGTCATCGTACTGCCCAATTGCTTGACGAATCCTTTCTTTCACTTGTTCATTGGAGATATGGTCTATATAGCAGATGCCAATAATGCTTTAAAACATCTCATCTCCATTGCATTCATTTTTTCATTCAAGTCCTGCTGTTAATGTCCAGGACTCACATGCATACAAGAAAATGGAGAGGACTAATGAGCTCATCAGCCTAATTTTGGTGCTGGGGGGGCTATATTTTTGTCCTTCCATATTTTCTAAAGCCTCTTTAGTGCTGTTGTGGTCTGTACAATCCTGGACATCAATTCGGGCTTGGAGCCTTCTTCCGAGACTATTGCTCCTAGGGCGCTTGACTTGCTTGGGTGTCAACAAATTCTAGCTACGCCATTGTGTCCGACTCGCGGTGAACAAGTTTTTTGTCCGTGGTGTCGACACTAGTCCGAGCGTCAAACGGAGCATTTCTTCTAAGGCACAATCTTTCACTCTAAAATTTTTAACGTATTTTCTACTCTGATTTCAGAACATATTATTGTAATAATGTTTTGTTATTTTGATAAAATTAATATATATTAAAATTGTAGTAATAAGCCGAGACTGCATTTGCATAAAGCTCAACTTCTTTATTTACCAAGTAACCAAAATAAGAAATAAATATCGGCATTAAAAAAATAATTCATGTTTTGTTGTTGTTTTGTTTTCTAAAGAACTCACATAGGCTGCTCTATCAGAATACATTCATTGCTCATTATTTCTAAATTACAGATACATATTGGAAATGATGATTGAAATAATATTTTTACTTGTGGCATTTTACAACTTTATTTTGCGTCGATTTGCTCTTTGTCATCTAAGGCGTAGTAATATACATAATGAAATGGAACTACAGTCCTTTATATTATTTTTTTACATTTTGTGGATTGATATTTTTAAAATAATAAATATATATCTAAACTCTGATCCCTTACTTATGTGACATAAATTCAGAATTTGAGATGTCTTAATGTATTTATGCTCATGCTGAATATGAGCCGATTATGAGCAAATATGAGCCAAATATGAGCCAAACGGGCCAAATATGTATCAAATATAAGCTAAATATTGACCAAATAAGAGGCAATATAAACCAAATATGTACCAAATATGAGCCAAATATTAGCCAAATATGAGCCAAATATTAGCCAAATATGAGCCAAATATCGGCCAAATATGAGTAAAGTATGAGCCAAACTTGAGTAAAGGATATAACCAAAGGTGATTAATTCTCACATACTCATTTTAGCAGATGATCCGGTTACTTTCTTGCTAGCTAAATCTTAGAAGTCTTAAGACAAGAGTCTTAACAGATCTAATTTATTTCAGCTTATATAGTCTAAACCAATTTATAAGCAGAACACCTTAAGGAAAAACCTAATCCATTTTAATGCTTATTAACACGTCATCATTATTATAGTTGGCCTTGTTTCAGTTTTTATATTAAATACACATTTTAAAAATAGACTGTCAATTATTTTTTAAAATAATATAATAAGAGGTAAAGAACTTTTACAAATATAAGGGGAGGAAGGGGGGGGGAGAAATCTTTTTCCGTAATGATCTCTGTAGCGTTGTTTATGGCATCAAGTTAGGACCGATTGTTTTACTAGTAACAGATCAGAAATGCGAAGGGGAACTAACGATATCTTTTTAAAACTCAAAAGATATTAGTCCGCTTCAGGAAGCGCAACCTTTTCAATTTGTTGGAGCAAAAATGGAAGAAAAAAAAAAATTTAAAAAAAAGGGGGCGGCCTCGTCTTGTGTCCAATCGCGAACCGTTCACGTTGGATGGTCACCAGCTTGACGTTCAGCTAAGGTTGCAGTCTCGCGGGTTACCCGTAACGTTGTTCTCGATGACACTGACAAGAATGGTGCAGTGATTTGTCGCTTGATTAATCGAGCTAATCGGTTGACGAAGAGTTTTAAAATGAATCGATCAGTTCTAACCAACGCTAATCTGGCTACGTGTCCCATGTGGGCAGTGGACCTATACGTTGGAGAAGTAAGAAACAATCAAGTGTGGCAATGATGACAGCAGAAGCTGAATATATGACACATTCAAGTGCATTTACAGGAGGCTCTTTGGCTGAGACAATCTTACATCTGAATTGGGATGTAACCAAAATGTTGCCACTGTTATATTTGAGGACAATCAGGTCAGCTATCGCTATGGCCAATCAACCAAAGTTCCATGGTAGAGCAACAAATGTGGATATAAAATACCATTTTATCAGGGGAAAGGGGAAAATAAAACCGTGACTCTCAAATATTTTAGAACAGAAGAATTGATAGCTGATATACTTACTAAGGAACTATCTCTACAAATATTCAAGATTCTCAGAAACATTATAGGTGTGAAAGTGAAACCAATGAATTAATTTTATTTAGTGTTTTTGATAAGTTTTGGAAAAGGACAAAATACTAAATATTAATTGTGCATTGTTTTGCACATCACATTGTTTGTTGTTTAGTGACGTCACGTTTTTTTTTTTTTAATGCTGTCTAGTCGTGCTCTATGTTGTTCTCACACAAATAAAACGTTGAACTAACCTTGATGGTTGCCTCTCGCTGTTTAATTATCTTCCTTGTGAAGTAACTTAGCAATTTAATATTTTCAAACGTCGCATGGCTTTTTATTTAGTTGGTCTGTCCGTTTGTTAGTTTATGTGTCGTCAAATCTTGCACCTCAATTTTGACCCACTTCCTGATCTCCAAATAAGCTGAAACTCAAGAACATTTTCTATCGCAAGTTGAGTTCGATCGTCAATAGAGTTCGAGTTTGGCGTGTTCCGTACGGGCTCGGTTCACTTCTCATCTCTACTATGGGTACGTTATAGTTATTTAATATTTTGCTATTTTCTTCTATGACTTTTTTTCCTAACAAAGCTTGTAACTTCTTACTGTCACTTTTTTTATATAACTTCTTTCTGTAACTTTTTTCTGTGACTTTTTCCTAGTGTCTTTTCCCGCTAATCATCTACCGCAGGCTTTGGGGGAAGGGGGGGGGGTGGTGTCACTAGAGTTGGTGTAACCCGGTGCAGTAGACTTATTTTGTTCCACTTCCAGACATTTCTTCAGGACTTTCTCTTAGCCTGCCTTCTCTGTTGTCAGCTTGCTCTTGGGACAGCCTACTCTGGGGAAAGCCTAATCTGGGAACAGCCTATATCTAGGGACAGCCTACTCTAGGGACAGCCTATTCTGGGGGAAACTTGCTCCGACGGCAACCTGTTCTGATGGCAACCTGTTATGATGGCAACCTGTTCTGATTGCAACCTGTGCTGGTGGTAACCTGCTCGTGTATTTAATTATACGATTAGATATGAAAAAATTCGAAATCTGCCAACTTTTTTTTTTTTTTATGTTTGCTGCACCCCCCCCCCCCCCCCCACCAAATGGGATTGTTTCAACCAGATTCTGGTCGTAGTCAAGGTGTGCATATCTACGCTGTCCCACGAGCCTACTCTAATTAACGGCAGTATTCTCTCCTCAGCTCCACTTTCCACTATTGACACCAGGTGAGCAGGTCTCATGATCCGTTGAGGGGAACACCGTCGCAGGGATTTGGATGGCGCTATTTGGCTAAGCGGAGACAGAGAGCAGCAGGGTACAGCAAGCAGTAGGGTCTGTAGCAGCAGCTGTGTGAAGCAACAGTGGTGTATAGCAACGACTGTGCACAGCAGGATACAGTCATATCAGCACTCGTATCAGTGGACAAAAGTCGTGTCACGTCAGGTTTTGACATAATATCACCTCAAAGTTTCCAAAAGATGTAGCCTTCTTCTCCCACAGAAGCTATCCAATGTATGGGCTGTATGTCAATGACGTCCCTTTCAGTTAATGTAATGATGATGTCATTGCACAAATTACATAGCGTCTGGTGGTTTCAATGGAATCGTGAATTTATTGTTTAAAATACACAACATCCAATAAGGATGTTCATATCATTACTCACATTAGATATTTTGTAATGACTCCAACATTCTCAATGCATGAAATTACCTCCCGTGTTAGTTCTCTTTCTCATTCACCAAAAAAAAAAAAAAAAAAAAAAAAAAAAAAAAAAAAAAAAAAAAAAAAAAAAAAAACCCCCCCCCCCCCCCCCCCTTCTAAAAAAAAAAACACCCCCTATAAAAAAAAAAAAAAAAAAAAAAAAAACAAAAAAAAAAAAAAAAAAAAAAAAAAAAAAAAAAAAAAAAAAAAAAAAACTCCTTTCCTTTCAGTCCCAGATCTGACCAGAGTAAAGCCCCCTTTTGGTCAGTATATCCTGCTAATTTCACCACAAGAAGTGCTAGAACAGAATCTGAACTGTGTTCAAAATAGAAATCTCCATATTAACTAGACATTGTATTATTGGTATTTGTGACACCCTCAGTAATTAAAAAAAAAGGGGGAGCGCATGACAGATCAGTAACAAGACCATTTTGGGTGGCCCTTGTCTTTGTGGAGTTAATGGGATTTTATCATGCTATTCACGATTGAGTTCTTATGTCAAGTCCCCCATGCTGGCTCCCATGGCTAGAGCCCCCTTTGCCCCTGCGTATATCGCACGGCCCTGGCAAGCAATGTTATCTTTTCCTTCACATAAAGCGTAACTGTGCTTAAGTCATTTGCTCATTATTTTTTTTAGAGGAAAGATTTTGTCCAGGATAAACTAATTTCAATTATTTATTCATGCATAGTTTATCACTTACTGCTGCCGTGTTATTTGTGTACATAACTTAATGTTGTGTTGATTTTTTTAGAATTTAAAGAATTTGTGTGTGAACCTCAAAAAAACAAACAAAAAAACCCCATTAAAATGGTAATGTCTTCTTTCAAAATTAAGTTATTTAACAAATGCATATTTAAAAATAAAATGTATCTTTATTATTTCTTATTTTGCAAAATAAGATGGACAAAAGCTATGGTTATATATATATACACACACACATATATATATATATATATGTGTGTATATATATATATATTTAATTAAATGAAATCAAGTTGATTGATTTTGAAATCATAATTTAGTTCAATAACAAAAGAAGTTCATTCTACGGACAGCGTATGCTATGTTTTGAAATGTAACTATGACGACAGAAATAATGTTTTATGAAAATTTTGAAAATTAATTTAAAATTAATTTGGAATCTCTGGCTCAGTTTTGGCTTGGTTTCGGTCCTACTTCTCTGAAACAATGCAGGCGGTCGCTATTGATGGTCGTCTCTCCAGCAATGCTGACTTGGTGTACGGAATACCAAAGGGGTCAGTTTTTTGGCCCGATTCTATTCAAAATGTATACCAGGCCACTTCTCCTCCTGCCCGGGAGCAACTCATTCGCAAATGACATGCATCTATACAAGCACACCCATCCCTTTCATATTGACTCCGCTGTCCAAACCTTGCGGCAGTGCAATGTCGATGTCTCTAAGACGGTTGAAGCTAAACGATGACAAAACGGAAGCACTCCTCATTCACAATCATGAATCATCCTCTAGCTCAGCCCTCCCCACCTCGTTTCAAATAGATAGCTCCGACATACAGTTCACATCCTCTGTTAGGAATCTTGGTTACATTCTTTCTGTCAACATATCTCTCAATAATCATATTTCTCACATTTGTCGCTCTGTTTACACCGCTATCCGTCAGATCAGCTCCATCCTTCACTACCTCACAGTTAGCGCAACAAAAACCACAGACTGTGCTCTTGTTCTCTCTCGCCTGGAATATTGCATCTCTTTTCTGTGAGGTTCATCAAAACACTTCATTGAAAAACTGCAACAGTTTCAAAACTCTGCTACAAGGTTAGTTCCAAAGGATAAAAATGTGATCACGTCACTCCACTAATACATTCCCTTCATTGGGTCCCTTTACAAACACGCATTGATAACAAACTACCTGTTCTCTGTCATAGCTTTTTCTCTGATACCTGACCTTCCTGTCTAACCAAACGTCTTTCTGTCGATTCACCCCTTCGACAACTTAATTCCTCTGCAGACACGCGTATTATTTCTGTTCCCATGGTACGCACCAAAACTTATAGTGAATGATCGTTCTCGTTCTGCGTCCCCAAATAATGGAATTCTCTCCCATTACACATCCATAATAATATACCGATCATCCAGGCCTTCAAAATTGCACTATAGACACATCTCTACAAACTGCACAATCCCGACTGGTTCTCACATCCACTCTGAGCGATAAATGTTCATGGCTAGACATGTAAATAGTTATGGAGTGGGCTAGGTAAATATTTTTATAAAGCCGTTTTAAATAACTGGGTTACGATAGCGATCGACCGAATTTCGGCTTCGGCTTCGGTTTCGGCGCCGAAAGTGGCCATTTTATCACTTTCGGCCAAGTTTCGGTTTCGACCGAAACTGAAAAGTTAACTTTCGGCTTAATTTCGGTTTCGGCCGAAAGAGAAAAGTTAACTTTCGGTTTTTCTTCGGTTTTGGCCGAAATTGACTTAGACTTTCGGCCATAAAGTGACTCAGGATTTCGGTCATTTAATACTCATCGAAAGTGATATTTAACCACAAAATAAGCGACATTTAAAAACAAATTAAGCGATCTTTGAGAACAAACTAAATGATATTTAACAACAAACTAAACGACATTTATGAACAAACTAAACGATCTTTAAAACAAACTAAGCGATCTTTAAGAACTATCTAAGCGATCTTTAATAACAAACTAAACGATCTTAAAGAACAAACTAAACGATTTTTAAGACCGAACTAAATGATCTTTAAGATCAAAACAAATGATCTTTAATAGGAAACTAAATGATTTATAAGAATAAACTAAGCGATCTTTAACAGAAAACTAAATGTTCTTTAGGAACAAACTAAAAGATCTTTAAGAACAAACTAATCGATCTTAAGGAACAAAATCAATTATCTTTAAGAACAAACTAAGCGATCTTTGTGAAAAACTAAGCGATCTTTAACAACAAACTAAGTGATCTTTAACAACAAACCAGGCGATCTTTATGAACAAACTAACCAATCTTTAAGAAAAAATAAAGCGATCATTAACAAAAACTGGACGATCTTAAACAACAAATTAAGCGATCAATAACAACCAACTAAACGATCTTTAAAAACAAATTAAGCGATATTTTAGAACCACAATTTTTAGAGACCCGGTTTAAAAAAATTATACTTTGCATTAATTCCCCCCCCCCCCCACCTCAATTTTTGCCAAATTTTCTCCTAACATACTAATTAAAAAAAATTGTAACGCAATTTAAATTACTTTTATATTAAAATGGTAAAATCCAAAGTATTCATTAGATCAAGGGTCTCAAACTCAAATCACCAGGGGAAGGAAGGGCGCAGGAGGTAGTGTCTGAATGAGAGTGGGCTGCATCACATAATCCACAAAAAGTGATTACAACTTTTACAATCTGCTCAACCTTTATAAATAACAATAAAATCATTAAGGGTTCTCAAGAACTAGGATTCACTTTCATCCACCTATTCACTGTTGAATACAAAAATATATAGAAACATTTAAAAAAAAAAAAAAAAAAACAGAATTAGACTAGTCGGTGAGATTCGGCTGAAACCGTCGCGGAGAGTCATGTTATAGATATGAGAATGGGGGAAACGGGCCGGCGCATTTACACTAAACTTTTCTGTCATGTAGCGGGCCGCAAAATATCGTCTTGCGGATCACAAATGGCTCGCGGGCCGCGAGTTTGAGACCCCTATATTAGATGTTTATTTATTAATATTCACAATTATCTCATTTTTATAAAAAGAATGTAAATATTTATACTTTCCCACATCATTTTCGATGTATGCAAAATTATGCAAAATGTATGCGGGAACGAATTTCAAAATATCTAAATATTTCATTTTCGGTTTCGGCTTCGGTTTCGGCCGAAATTCATTTTTAACTTTCGGCCTTTTTTCGGTTTCGGCCGAAAGTCATTTTTAAACTTTCGGCCTTTTTTCGGTTTTGGCCGAAAGTCATTTTAAACTTTCGGCCTATTTTCGGCTTCGGCCGAAATCAGAAAATCACTTTCGGTCGGCCTCTACTTCACGGTGAACCCAGTGCTAGGCGATATATAAGTACACTTTAATATTATCATTATTATATACGTTTCTCAAATTCTATTGGCAGATTCGATCAATTATTTTTCCATATTAGAAGCATTGTAATTAATTGTGTATTAAACATGTTGAGTATGGTTTCACTTTCACACTATGCGTGTACTTTTTATATGTGCACCAAATTAAATTGTACAGAGCCACATTATTTTAATAACTTACCTAATGCAAATTTTCGGTGTAAGATTAAACAAAGTAGATAGAAAAAAAGTTGACAATGTCCTTAGCCCTCAAATCTACGCATTAGATTTTGACATACAGTAAGCAATTTAAAAATTTTGGTCAAGATAATTTTGCAGTGGAAAATGAATTAACTAGAATAATGACTACATTTTTTAAAATATTTTTTTTATTATTTTTTTTTCAATTATGTAAATTTGTTGTTGTTTTTTTACTATGAGATGTTTGAACCCAACAAAATGTTATAACCAAACAGCATTTTAAAAACTACTTCACATTCTGTGCGCCACAAAGCTGAAAATGCTAATGTATGTTTTACAGTTTGATGTTAAAAAGATACGTTTATTAGATTTCTGATTTGTGGATTTCAGTAAACTACCACATGCTTAATGAGGGTGTTGTTTATTTGGGACATATTTCAAACTAAACAAAATAAATTTAAAGAAAAGTTAACACAATTTTATTTCTCTTCACTTAGAGTTTTATTCACTTAACCAGGATGTGGTTATCAAAGATATTTCACGTTACACCAGCAGACAATTTAAAAGCCATGTCTGCACTCCACCTCTATCTGTACAAACCCAAAAATCTGTCTGTACTACCCCAAACATCTGTTTGTATTACCCCAAAAACTCTTCCCTGTGCTACGGGTAGTTAACTCTTGACATGAAAAAGAAAAACACCTTTAACTTATAATAGTTATTTTAAATATTCATCAACTTTTATTTTCACTTACATTTCATAAATACATCCATTAAAACAAAGCTTTTTGGACAGATTGGACAAACTTAAATGCGAAATAGTAAAGGGGTATTTTATTTGATGTTTACTAAATTAATTAGTATTGTAATAAACCTGTACAGTAAACAAAATTTGCTTGTAATATTTAATTTTTACCAAAAAGTGACAAGTTAATATATACAAATGAGTTGTATTTGAATGCCAATATAAGTGGCCTATATAATAATATTTATATAGTAGCACATGGAATTTTTGTAGAAAATTCAGAGGTGGATAATCATGAAATAATATTTAAACTGGGGACCCACCCCCCAAATTTGTTTCTTTTTTCTCTTTCTCTCTCTCTCTCTCTCTCTCTCTCTCTCTCTCTCTCTCTCTCTCTCTCTCTCTCTCTCTCTCTCTCTCTCTCTCTCTCTCTCTCTCTCTCTCTTTCTCTCGCTCTCTCTCTCTTCGCTTTCTGACCCAAAACCTAAGCACACTAAAATAAAGACAGGCACAAATACAGAATTCACACTTAGCAGTACATTTTCACTTGGCAGTAAATGGTATGGAAAAGATAAATAATATTTTTTTTAAATCTTTTTTTTTTCCAGGTAATAACAATAATAACAAAACCACAATGTATTGCAAAAGTAAGAACTTTTAAAAAGAAACAGTAGGTGGAAAAGGAAATATTTTACAGATCCCATCTTTTACGCGTTTCCCCAAAATCCATTGGACGTTGAGTTTTGTAAGTTATGCATCAGCTTGGAGGCAGTAGTTAGCAATACCATCGTCGTCTTCAACTTGCAGCCCCTGGTTTTGCAGCCTGTTTGAAGGTAGCTTGTTCGGTGACAGTTGGAAAATGTTATTCTCTGACTTGGTGTTTCACTAGACAATCGGTGAAGGTGGCAAAGAGTTTTGTTGAGTCTCACTAGACATTTTCTCAACAGTTTGGCAAGGTTCAATGAATTTAAGTCTTTCAAAAGTGCAAGGTTCAATGAATTTACGTCTTTCAAAAGTGCAAGGTTCAATGAATTTACGTCTTTCAAAAGTACGATGACATCAGTGATGACATTATGGGCTGAAGGCTGATTTTGTCATTAAAAATACATATATTTAAAAAGTGTCATCCTAATATATAAATATTCATGTACAGGTATTTATTAGCACCTAATCCACTCCCCCCCCCCACACACACACAAAACTTCACATCACTTCCGAAGTGTCAACACGAATTCACAATCCTCTTAATTTCCTACAACTTCGTCATTCTTATTCCATTTTTTTTTAGGATTTTGTTGGAGCAAGGAGTCTCAAAGTTGGTCACGCAGCCTCTCCCCTACTGTAGGCTGCAAGTTGCCTTTTGAAGGGAACACAAGGGAATGGGGTGTAGAACTACCATAGGATACAATTTTAAGACACTGTATTGCTCGTAAATATATTAGTTGCTGTAGGCTCATCACGTAAAAAAACACTCTGTCCATTTACAAAAGTAGATTTAAAACACTTGATGCTCACAAGTACAAGTGAAAGTCAGTACACTTTCTAATCTTATGCACGTTTTTTAAAATTCTACTATTCAGATTTTAACCAGCGAGCTTACTTCTGACCTACTTTGACAGTAATTTTTAAATGCTTTTAATACCGTGCTCTTTTCGTTTGTCATTTTAAAAATTGCTCACCATGTAACCCGCAGCTGGAGTTCATGGTAAGGGTCGGGAGATGGTAGGGGGTCAACTTTGCATCACAAAAACTTAAGCATGGACTAACTGATTTAGACTCTTCTTCCTTGTAAAAAGGGGGGGGGGGTGTCAAGTTTGTTAACTTTAACAAGCAACATGGTTTATTTAATAGCAATGGAGTTGAAACATTGAAAGGGTTGTAAAATTCAATCAATTGTATGAAAGGGCTAATTTTTGTAGCCATCTGAGCAGGGCCTTAATTTAAAGCCACAAACAAATTCTTATTGCTAGAAAAGCAACACATTTGAATACTTACAATGTCCACTGGTGTGATTTCAGTTGTTAAGTTAATGTTAGCACAACATTCGTTAGCCAAGGTGGTAATATCGTCAGCCTTAAACTGTTGAGGTAGAGAGTAGAGGTTTGGTTAGCTGCTTCAGATTAAACGTGAAACAACTTTGAAACAAGTAAAAGTTGAAATTTAAAAAAAAAAAATTTAATCGTCTTCTTAAAACCTCCTTATATCATACGAAGATTAAAAGAGATTGTATTGAAATTAAACTTTTTAATCAGCAATTGGCTAACCCTCGTAATCTCTACATTTTCCCGAAATAGATTCTTGCCTGCATTCTCGGTTCAAAACATATTGAAAAGGGACGCAATTGCCTATTTGGAAATCGCAACGCTCTTCCAAGGGTTTTCTCCCTTTGAATCGAATGCGACGCATACAATATTTCATTTCCTGTTGTTATTTTTTATTATTATTATTTTTTTAAATAATCGACCAAGGAATTAGAGAAATGAAGGATTTAGTATAATCAACAACTTAAAACATCAAAACAGACCGCTAGAGTAAGCTGAGTAATAAATTTAGGCTCTCTAGGATGTCGGGAATCTACAGGAACATCGGCTCAAGTAGTAGCACAATCACAACAAAGGATATCATAGCAAACCTCGCATAAGTCAAGGTTAACACAATGGGGTGCAAATTAATTTGACGGAAGGAATCTGTTAAATATACTTTCAGCATCTATGCCACTTACCCCTATTTTCTTTTTCAACTCATGGAGTTTGGCATCAATTCCAAACGAAATGTTCCTTATGAAACGTGTAATGTTTCTTGGTGTTACCTTTGCCCGAGATGTGATGCGACCACATGGCTGACACGTATTAGTGTTGGTTGGGGGAGGCAGACGACAATAAATTGGGTGTACCAAAACCATTGAAAATACCAGTGCTTGAAATGAGATAACAATAATCCCTGGATCTGTTGAAGAGCGTTTATATTATAAATTATATAATTAAGTAGGCCTAATATATATTAAAATTGTAGTCATAAGCCTGCATTTGCATGAAGCTCAACTTCTTTATTTACCTAATAACCAAAATAAAAAATAAATATCGGCATTTAAAAAAAAAAAATCATTTTTAAATTGTTATTATTTTTTTTAAAGAACTCACATAGGCTACTCTATCAGAGTAGAATCATTGCTTATTATATCTAAATTACAGAAAAATAATGTTAATGGTGATTAAAATAATATTTCCTTGTGACATTTTATAACTTAATTATGCGTTGATTTGCTCTTTGTCATCTAAGGCTTAGTCATTGAAATAATGAAATGGAACTACACTTTGTGGATTGATATTTTTAAAATAATAAATATATATCTAAACGCTGATCCCCTACTTGTGTGACATAAATTCAGACTTCGAGATGTCTTAATGTATTTATGCTCATGCTGAATATGAGCCCAAAATAGGTCAAATATAGGCAAATATTAGCCTAAAATGGGCCACATATGCGCCAAATATGAGCCTAATTTAAGCCAAATGTGAGCCAAATATGAGCCAAGGTTATAAGCAAAAGTGATTAATTCTCACGCACTCATTTTAGCAGATGATCCTGTTAATTTCTTGCTAGCTAAATCTTAGAAGTCTTTAGAAGGAAGGCTTTAGTAGATCTAATTTATTTCAGCCTTATAAACCATTTTATATGAAGCTTTCAGAACACCTTAAGGAAAACCCTAAACCGTTTTAGTGCTCAGAACGTCATCATTATTATAATTAGCTTTGTTTCATTTCTTATAATAAATAAACATGTTTTTTTTTTTTAAATACTGTCAAGTATTTTTAAAATAATATAATAAGAGGTTAAGAACTTTACAAATAAAAGGGGAAACAAATATATGTTTCCGTAATGATCTCTGTTGCGTTGTTTATGTCATCAATTTAGGACCGATTGTTTTACTAACAACATATCAGAAATGCTTTGGGGAAACTACCCATATTTGTTTTAAAGCTCAAAAGATATTAGTCCATTTCAGGAAGCGCAACCTTTTTAATTGTTCGGTGTCCAATCACGAACTGTTCACAGTTGCAGTCACGTGGGTTACCCCAGACGTTGTTCTCGCCTGACAAGAATGGTGCAGTGATGTGCCGCTTGATTAATCGAGCTAAACGGTTGACGAATAGTTTTAGAATTAATTGATCAGTTCTAATCAACGAATCATTGGCAGATATTTTTGGACTCAAAGACTTAGTTTCGTTGTTTAAGGAGAGGAGAATTACTGGTGCATATTCTATAGGTGCTTGGTTTTTTTTTAAAAATAACCTGCAAATGAAACATTATTTACTTATGTATCCGTTAACAAAATGTGACATTCAAAACGCATGACGCAACAGCATATAATCATATGTTTCTGATAGTACAAATAAAATCTTAAAAACAAATAATAATATAAATACTTTTTTAAATACGCTTTAAAAAAAAATGTACTAAAAGTAAAATAACCCCAAAACGTCAGAGTGGTGGCAGTTATATTATATGGTAACTAAAGCATCGGGCGCAAATGAAATACAATGATGTCGTAGGACGTTTTCTTTTGTTGCTCTGCACGTGTGGTCAAATCTTGCATCTCAATTTTGACCCACTTCCTGGTCTCCAAATAAGCTGAAGCAAGAACATTGTCAATCGCAAATCGGGTCCGGTCGAAAGCAAGGTTCCAGTTTGGTGTGTTCGGCTCAGGTTCGGTTCGATTCTCACCTCTAATATGGGTGTGTTCTTTGCGTCATGAATGCATACTATAATCACATATTTAATTCTATGATTTATTCACAGTTACTTACATTGTTATGCATGAAGCCAATAAACACTAACATTGCACATTACAGAGCGAGCCCTGTTGAATATGCAATTGTCCATTTCGCAGCCTTGTCCAGGTCCGCATCCCCAAATGACGCTACGGGGGGTGGGGGAGGGGGGGCACCATAGCGCCAGAGCTGGAAGAAAGGTTGTTTGCTATAATAACACTATGTTAGGATTAAGATAGACGACCGAAAGCCTAAATCACTTTTAGACGAAACCTAAAATCAAACAAAGGTTAACTTTTCTGTTTCTGCCCAACTGAATCTACGCCGAAAATGATCACATGGCCGTTTTCGGCTGGGAAACGGAAATTTGGTCGGCGTCTCGCTCAGTTTGCATACTGATGAATGAATTGGCTGAGTACAGTGATTTGTTTGAGACTGGATATCCAGTCAAGAAAGGGTATTTCATAACTATCAGAGAAGGTGAGAATGTAAATTAGAAATTTCTCAAAGATGAGCACGAAAATTATCTCAGAAATCAATGTAATTTTAAGGTCAACGCCTACTTGATTTTCTTTCCATTTTTTTTTAAAAATCGTGTTTTTGATTCGTTCTCGTATTGGAATCTCGTTTAACCGAGACCGAGATTCCGAGACTCAAAAAATAGACCGTGATGTACGAAAGACCGATATCCCGAGAATCTGGAAAGTATAGTACCGGTACTGAAACTCCCGCATCTTGACCGTGTCGTATCAAGGTACCGGCAATGCGGGCATTGGCCCGGGGTGCCACATGCTTAGGGCGCCATCAACGCGCTTCCAAAATAGTAAAAAGTATTGCGTGAAAACGCCATGGAAGTAAAATAATTTTAGTGCAAAATGTGTGTACACTATGTGTACATAAATAGTATGTTGGTGTATAGGAAGATGAGGGGGAAAGTCGCTGATGGCAGCGTGTGTACACTATGTGTACATAAATAGTATGTTGGTGTATAGGAAGATGAGGGGGAAGTCGCTGATGGCAGTGTGTGTACACTATGTGTACATAAATAGGATGTTGGTGTATAGGAAGATGAGGGGGAAAGTCGCTGATGGCAGTGTGTGTACACTATGTGTACATAAATAGGATGTTGGTGTATAGGAAGATGAGGGGGAAAGTCGCTGATGGCAGTGTGTGTACACTATGTGTACATAAATAGGATGTTGGTGTATAGGAAGATGAGGGGGAAAGTCGCTGATGGCAGTGTGTGTACACTATGTGTACATAAATAGGATGTTGGTGTATAGGAAGATGAGGGGGAAAGTCGCTGATGGCAGTGTGTGTACACTATGTGTACATAAATAGGATGTTGGTGTATAGGAAGATGAGGGGGAAAGTCGCTGATGGCAGTGACATATGAAGGAAAATCCATTGGCCTTTATAATATGTCCTGTGGATGACGCAGCCCAAACTTAGTGGTTGTTGACAGTGCAATAATTTGCCTGGAATCCACTTCTTTTTTAGAAATGGCATGTCCATTGTAACACTGGACAGAGCTATACATTAGTTTTGTCAGTATTTTGTATGTAACATTTAATAGGGAAATTCCTCTGTAGTTTTTGCACTGAAGTTTGGAACCTTTCTTGTGTTTTGGGAGTTATTAGTCATGTTTCCCCTTGTGTAGGTATTTTCTCTTCTTTCCAAATGTTAGTTAAGTGTTTGTGCCCGAGAGTCTAGTTCTCTTCTTTCCAAATGTTAGTTAAGAGTTTGTGCCCGAGAGTCTAGTTCTCTTCTTTCCAAATGTTAGTTAAGTGTTTGTGCCCGAGAGTCTAGTTTTCTTCTTTCCAAATGTTAGTTAAGTGTTTGTGCCCGAGAGTCTAGTTCTCTTCTTTCCAAATGTTAGTTAAGTGTTTGTGCCCGAGAGTCTAGTTTTCTTCTTTCCAAATGTTAGTTAAGAGTTTGTGCCCGAGAGTCTAGTTTTCTTCTTTCCAAATGTTAGTTAAGAGTTTGTGCCCGAGAGTCTAGTTCTCTTCTTTCCAAATGTTAGTTAAGTGTTTGTGCCCGAGTGTCTAGTTTTCTTCTTTCCAAATGTTAGTAAAGAGTTTGTGCCCGAGAGTCTAGTTCTCTTCTTTCCAAATGTTAGTTAAGAGTTTGTGCCCGAGAGTCTAGTTCTCTTCTTTCCAAATGTTAGTTAAGAGTTTGTGCCCGAGAGTCTAGTTCTCTTCTTTCCAAATGTTAGTTAAGAGTTTGTGCCCGAGAGTCTAGTTCTCTTCTTTCCAAATGTTAGTTAAGAGTTTGTGCCCGAGAGTCTAGTTCTCTTCTTTCCAAATGTTAGTTAAGTGTTTGTGCCCGAGAGTCTAGTTTTCTTCTTTCCAAATGTTAGTTAAGTGTTTGTGCCCGAGAGTCTAGTTCTCTTCTTTCCAAATGTTAGTTAAGTGTTTGTGCCCGAGAGTCTAGTTTTCTTCTTTCCAAATGTTAGTTAAGAGTTTGTGCCCGAGAGTCTAGTTTTCTTCTTTCCAAATGTTAGTTAAGAGTTTGTGCCCGAGAGTCTAGTTCTCTTCTTTCCAAATGTTAGTTAAGAGTTTGTGCCCGAGAGTCTAGTTCTCTTCTTTCCAAATGTTAGTTAAGTGTTTGTGCCCGAGAGTCTAGTTCTCTTCTTTCCAAATGTTAGTTAAGAGTTTGTGCCCGAGAGTCTAGTTCTCTTCTTTCCAAATGTTAGTTAAGAGTTTGTGCCCGAGAGTCTAGTTCTCTTCTTTCCAAATGTTAGTTAAGTGTTTGTGCCCGAGAGTCTAGTTCTCTTTTTTCCAAATGTTAGTTAAGTGTTTGTGCCCGAGAGTCTAGTTCTCTTCTTCAATATTTAATAAGTTATTCCGTGACAAGGTCTCCTCCGGAGGCTTTGTGGTTTGTCACAGAACTGATTACTTCTGTACTTTCTTCCAAAGTCAGGGAGTTTATGAAAGGGTCTGGTCCTCCGTGTAAGGGTTCAAAATCTTCATCTCGTCAATTTTCTGCCTTTAGCATTCCCTTAAAATATTCAGCCCGCCTCTCAAGTAGTTTAATATTTTCCGTAACTAATTCTTTATCTCATTGCGGTCTGGATTGGTAGTCATTCTTTTTGTCTTTTATCTTCATGTACACTCCTCAAATATTTCCGTCTCTTGACATGTCTTTTATTTCTTTTAGTTTAGATTTGTCCATTCCCATTTCTGCGTCCTACACATTTTCGTGCCTTTACCTTCTGGCTTCATATTTTTGCTTCGTATTTCTGGTTTCCCTTTGTATCATGCTCATTCTTTATGCCTTTGTTTTAATGTCTCTCTGCATTCATTATCAAACCATTCTACTCTACTGTTTGATGAAATAATACCAATTTTTTTAATCTTATCTCAATGTTCCTTTATGTTGTTTTCCATGTTTATCTCCATCTGTGATGCTTCTAGTTGTTTTACTTCCTTTTTGTAAACTTCTGTGGTTTGTTGGTCTTTGGTAAGTTTTGGTAATCATATCGTATGTCTCTTTGATTTCGGCCATTGTGTTATCATGGTTATTCTCTGCTTATATTTAGCTGGTCAGAGTCTGCATCTGCCCTCCGATAGCTTCTCACGTCTATTATGTCTGATCCATGCCTCCGATCGATTAGAACATTTCCAATCTGGTGACTTTTAAGTAACTTAATGAAAATTCTGACGTGGGCTCTCCTTGCCAAAATTTGGCATGCACACATTCTCTTTCCCTATTGTGGCATAAAGTGACCAATCACTATTTTAATGTCATGGTGCCTCATCATAGATTCTTTCAAGCGTCCCATAAAAGTACTCTTTGATCTGCCCTTCTGTATCTTCGGGGGGAGTATGAACATGTTATATTGAACATTCTCCCTCGCCCAAGCAAAGAGCCTCATCTTTCATTCTCTGGTTTAAAATCTATGACTGCACTGAGGGCTTCTTTCTTCACAGCAAATCCTGTTGCATGAGTGTTAGTGTTGTTGCCACTATAAAATATGGTGTAGTCTTTTGTCTTGAGGAAATGTGCATTTTTCCATCGAATTTATTGCAGTGCAGCAATAGAGATTTTATATTAAATTAGTTGATCTATTATAAGGCAAAGTACGTTTCAAGTCGCAATCCACAAATCTTGTCCATAGCCATGCAGGCATAGTTCGATTTCCATTAGTATCAGTCCTGGTTTTATTTTGTTTAACTTTCATATAGTCATTCTTTTTTTTTTTTACATGGCCGGGTTTTTAGCCCTGCGCACAACAGTCTGGGGGTGGGGGGAGGGGCTGCTCCTTACAGCTCTCTAGGTAAATGCCTTAATTTACGGGTAAGGCATAGCCTTTCCGGATCCCTCCACTTCCTACAAGGCAGCAGCATCTGATTTTTCCCGCCCCGGCTTTTTTATTTTCCCAGTACACGCAATATCTGTGTATGCTTTATTTATTTAGGCATTTTTATATAGCGCTTACCTTAAAGCTCTAAGCGCTTTACAATTATTAAAAACATGTAAACTAAGTAAAATAAAAATGACACACTAGGATAGTAACTACTATACTATAGAAACAATTAAAATGGCTATAAAACGAGGACACTTTGGCACGTTTTGGCCTATACTACAGGATCAACCCGAGACAGAAAATGAGGCAGGACAAGGAGGGTGCATCACAGGTCATAGGCGGACCTAAACAGATGGGTTTTAAGGGACTTTTTGAAAGTGGACGAAGTTTCACAATGACGGATATGGAAGGGGAGCTGGTTCCAGAACGTGGATATGCTTCCCCCTATCCGCCACCTGGGGAGGCGCTCGATGGAAGACCAGTAGCCACGCACATCTAAATACGAACTATTATTTTTGGCCCAGTGTAAAATAGAAAGAAGGAGCTTTGAAGAAGCGCGTCCTCTTGCATATGGGCGTTAACTCGCCATGAAACGGACTCATTTTTTAACACTATGCTGAACCTGCAAACCGCACCACTTGTCACTTTTGCTGCATTCCTAACTGTCTTAGTTATTTACTTCAAGGTTTCACTGCATATAGAAAAACGCAGGTACTCACGTTGATTTGGAGGCATGGGGGTCGGGTGTGGGTGGGGTGGGTTGAGGTGGGGTGGGGTACAGATGCGACGAACCAGCGCTTACCCACATAAAAAGATTCTAGGTATATATTACAATGGTTTTACTGGGGGAGGAGCATGTGGGGATACCACTTGGAAAATGCAAATTTGACATAGTTCGCTACATAGGCCAAAACATTTAGAAGCACGGAACTCGTGTGTAAAAACTGTGGTAAAGACTGTCACTCAAGGATAGGACTGCACAGCCACTCAATAAAATGCAACCCAACCCAACGGTGATGCACCATCGTCTCACGAGACGGAAGGATGCCGATTATTATTAGTAGGCTTCATAACATAACTCAGTATAATCCAAGAACATGGTGTGATGAACCACAGCAGGATGCCATGAGAGTTGAGTGCCACCATAGCAGGTGCCACCAGAATAGGGTGCTATCAGACCAAGGTGCCAACAGAATAGGGTGCTATCATAGCAAGGTGCCATCAGAATAGGGTGCTATTAGAGCAAGGTGCCACCAGAATAGGGTGATATCAGAGCAAGGTGCCACCAAAATAGGGCGCTATCAGAGCAAGGTGCCATAAGAGCAAGGCTGCCACTAAATTAGGATGTTACCAAAGAGAGAGAGAGAGAGGGGGAGAGAGAGAGAGTAGGGTGTCATGATGTCATCAGAGTTGGTTGCCACCATAGAACGATTGGGGGTTACTCCCAATTCTCTCAATCAGTGTACAGTTAGTTGCAACGAACTGCGAGTCTTTGGCTTCATGTGAAAGGAGTTTTTCAAAACTGACACCTATAAAGGACTATTAGCGATTTACATTGGAAAAGTTCAGGTCTTGCGATTTTGTTAATTGAACTTGATAAGGTAAAGAATATTGATTTTAATGAAGTGATTGATATGTTTGCATCTGTGAAGACTAGGGTTCTTTAGAGGGGGCGCTGTAAGCCAATCCTCAGAAAATGTTTCATTACTTCAAGCATACCTGGTTAGTATAGCTTTTGTGTGGAAACGGCTAAATTTTAAATGGATTTTTTTTAAAATATCAGAATCCTATATAAAGTAATTTTAAAAAAAGAATCCGAAAAGAAACTGCAAAGAGCAGCTGAAATCTACCGAATGAATCATATTTTGTTTTTTGTTTTTTTAATATGTATACTTTATGTAGCCGTACTGTTGTCAGTGTGTGTGTAAAAATAATAAGAAACTAGTCCATAAATATTTTTTTTAATGAAAATTCAAATGAGAAAAAATGTAGAGAGAAAACTGAATTTTTCGGGCCGTTGCCGTTGTATACCCCTACGAAATGGCGGTGGCGAATCGTTCCTTCTCCCACCCGGGGCGGGTGCAGCTTTTCGCCACCTTCTACAACGAAAAAAACTCTATGCTTGGCAGAAAATTCCGCCTAACTATACAAGGAAAAAAAGTACCGCCCCCTAAGCATCCCCATTCCTACGCCATGATTTCAAAGATGGCAAAAGTGTCTCGTTCAATGGATTATGTTACCAGTCGATTGAATCGAACCAAAGACATGGATGGTCTCAGTAAAGTTGTATCAACTTTAATTTTAAAAACTTCTTTCAGCCGTTGTTACGGTCACCGGGGATTTTAAACATTATTTTATATAAAATCGCAGCATTCGGAAACGAATCTGCAAGTGACACAAAGAAATGAAGACAATGTTTTGCAGTTTGTACTTCATGTGAAGTCTTTTCTCTGAGAAATCTCAGTTCTTCTGGTAATTCCGAATCATCTTCATACCGCGAATCTCAACGCCATGTCCAAATCCACGCAGTGTTTGTTCAAATGATCCAGATTGATGGTACTGAGCAGTTGAACATCCTACAGAAATCCAATCATGTCAACGTACAGTTGACAATTGCATTTCCTGGTAACATGTCCTCAAACTTCATGGACCCCCATCCCTTGGTCTACCACCCACAAGAAATATTCTATCCTGAAGGATTCTTCGTATGTCTCTTGTGTACCATCTCCAGACTCATGTTCTAACTGACCCCTTTGTGGTGTTTAGAACAAAAAAGGGAAAAGGTGGAATTTTCTCTTCTCATTGTTAAATTGTCAGTTTCGTCTCAACAGTAGGCGTTCCTCCAAGACAGTCACCTCTTTTTGTTCCGTAGTCGTGGAGAGTAATAATGTATCAGCTTGAGTCACTCCTTTACGCCACTCACTGATGTGATGTCCATTGACGACACGCCCCTTTATAGTGATTGGAAATAATAGAATGATTTGAGTTCATGATGAACTGTGACCGCGGGAAAGAATGGGCGCAACTAATTTGGTTTTACTAAGTATAGAAGTAGAAGCAAATGGCAAGTGGACCATTTAAAAAAGAAAAAAAAACGAAACACTAAAACAATACAGGACAATAAAAGCCCGGAGACAAGAGGAAGCGTATTTGACTCAAACTATCGCAACTAGCAAACGTGGGGGTACTGGGTGAAATGGGATGTAAGGGGGGAGGGGGATCGACGTCATAGGTGTATGGGTGATGTCAGACGTATGTTGGGTGACGTTAGAAGGGGTCTGGGTGACGCTGCTAGAGGCGATGGGGTTGGTGTCATTTCTGTGTTGGTTGACGTTAGAAGCGGTGTGGGTGACGCCAGAAGTGTTTTGATTGACATAAGATCAAGAGGGCAGGGGGAGGGTTCGTCTAGGAGAGCAAAAGTTGATGCTCAGATAACCAACATGTGAATAAAAGGGGAGGCAAAGTGTGGGGGTTTTAAACAACGCTAATGTGTGTTTGGTTTGTTGTCTTTTTTAATTTAAAAAAAAGGGGGGGGGGGTGTTGAAAAGGTATGCTCATAAGTCGATCATAGAGGAAATTCAGAAGGTAAGCAATGATGTCAACGCTAATGTGTGTTTGGTTTGTTGTCTTTTTTAATTTAAAAAAAAGGGGGGGGGGGGGGTTGAAAAGGTATGCTCATAAGTCGATCATAGAGGAAATTCAGAAGGTAAGCAATGATGCCAGTGATAAGATTAAGATTTAACAGTCGTACTTTAAAAAACAAAACAACTAAAACAGTGTAAGCCTACAAAAACTCGTTACAATTATCTTTTTTAACTAAATGTATCAAAAGGTCGACTACATCTGATTTCCAGGCATAAATAAATGATACAACTAAATGAAATGTAATTAACCCGAATTGAAATCACGATAACACATTTTTTTTTAAAGACGCCTCAACGACAGAAGAGCTCTACTTGTAATAACAAATAATTGTTGATTTTTTGGACAAAAATGGCGCAAAAAGATTTTTAAAATGTCCTGGTTTTAATCTAGAAAATTGTAAAATTACTCTGGTTTTGATTTCGTTTCTTTAATGATCCCTTGAGAATTTTTTTTTAAAATTAAAATGCTGGACTCAACCCTCCCCCTTCCTCAAAAGAATTAAAGTAAAATAAATTATTAATCTTTACTTAATTAATCATTTCAATAATCAAACTATAATTAAAGTTTGCATTGGGATAAATGAATATTGATGCAACCGTTTGTAATGGATATTAAGAGTTTGAAGATGGGTTTGAGTGAAACCGGAAGTTTCTCCTGATCGGTGCTTGTACATTTTAAAATCCCATATTGTAATTCAAGGAAAAATTTAATATTCATATCATAATTTATTGCTCGTAACATTGTACGACACATTTTAAATAGTATTATGTTAAAGGAAAATTGGTGGAAATTTGACGAGAGATGAATGGGTCATGCCGGTCCCGGCAGTATGGAATTTTTCTTCCGTCCGTCCAGTCCCGGCTGTGTGGAATGTCTCTTCCACCCGTCCAGTCCCGGCAGTATGGAATGTCTCTTCCGCCCATCCAGTCCCGGCTGTGTGGATTCTCTCCACTCCCCCGTTTAACATAGGGATCAGCGCGCTTTGTTCAACTCTGGGTGTTTTGCAAGGAAGGTACATTTGAGAGACGTGTTACCATTTAAGGTGTCTCTGCTTACGATTGGAGACTTCAAGACCAGCGCGCGCAGGAGAAACCACGGTGCCCGTTTGTCTTCTTTAGAAATCATTCAGTCACAAAGCGGGGCCGGTGAAGAGAATTATTTTTGTATTATGTTGAATAGACGAGTCAAAAGGTGGAGCAAGTTGGTTGAGGAATTAAAAAAGAGGATTTCATGACTATGACACTATGAGGAAATGAATCTATGCTGATTCACAAAAAAAGGGATTGGAGAGCACAAAGATTCATCAGAGCGCTTGATAAGTGTTGCACCTTTACTTTCTCTCCCAACTTGAGTTGCAATCGCCAGGGGGTCTTAACCTGTGGCCCCTTGGGGTTCATGAAAAGATGTTTGAGGGTCCGTGAGTTGCATGTCCTTTGTATTTTTATTCAAGGCATTTCAAAACTCTTTCCTTAGACGTGCTCCGTGCCCCTCCTCTCCCCCCCCCCCCCGATTAGGGCTAAACGTTAAATAAAAATGTTTAATGATTCGAAATTAGAAGTGTACAGTAAAATAATATCAATAATAATGTACCAGTGTCTTATTGTTACGTACCAGTGTCTTATTGTTACGTACCAGTGTCTTATTGTTACGTACCAGTGTCTAATTGTCATGTACCAGTGCCTTATTGTTACGTACCAGTGTCTTATTGTCATGTACAAGTGTCTTGTCATGTACCAGTGTCTTATTGTCATGCACCAGTGTCTAATTTTCATGTACCAGTGTCTTATTGTCATGTACCAGTGTCTTATTGCCATGTACCAGTGTCTAATTGTCATGTACCAGTGTCTTATTGTCATGTACGAGTGTCTTATTGTCATGTACAAGTGTCTTGTCATGTACCAGTATCTTATTGTCATGTACCAGTGTCTAATTGTCATATAACAGTGTCTTGTCATGAACCAGTGACTTGTCATTTACCAGTGTCTTATGGTCATGTACCAGTGTCTTGACATGTACCAGTGTCTTGTCATGTACCAGTGTCTTATTGTCATGTACCAGTGTCTTGTCATGAACCAGTATCTTGTCATGTACCTAAGTCTTATTTTCATGAACCAGTGTCTTGTCATTTACCAGTGTCTTATTGTCATGTACCAGTGTCTTGTCATGTACCTGTGTCTTGTCATGTACCAGTTTTTTATTGTCATGTACCAGGGTCTTGTCATGTACCAGTGTCTTATGGTCATGTACCAGGGTCTTGTCATGTACCAGTGTCTTATGGTCATGTACCAGTGTCTTGTCATGTACCTGTGTTTTATTGTCATGTATCAGTGTCTTATCATGTACCTGTGTCTTATTGTCATGAACGAGTGTCTTGTCATTTACCAGTGTCTTATGGTCATGTAGCAGAATCTTGTCATGTACCAGTGTCTTGTCATGTACCAGTGTCTTACTGTCATGTACCAGTGTATTATTGCAATTAAAAATGAATGAAGAATTTCAAACACATCTCTAATGTTCTTGTGGATTTCTATTATTGTTATTTTTTTTTTTTTTGCTAAATGTTATAGCGAATAAGAAAGATACAAGGATTATTGAATCAAAGTTGTTAAATTGATTTGATTTTCCCAATATTACAAGAAGGTCAGGGTTTCCTCCTGGTCATGCCTCATTGAATTCCATGTCGTCACCGAGTGTCAGCTTGAGATTTAATGGTGGACTATACCACAGAGCAATGGAACCGGGGGAGGAGGGGGGGAGCTATCAATTTAATGAATAGGTGACTAAAAAAAGATTTAAAGATCAACAGTCAGCCAACCGGGGTGCCAGAAATATTCAGAAAATACCAATAGACAAAGAGGGAAAACCTAACTCCAAAACGAGTGTGGCATTTTTCTGGCTACAGAAAACCTTTCTGTTGATTGTTGTAATGACTATGGATTTCCTCAAAACGAAAGCAAAAGACGTCGACTTTGATTGGAAATAGAAAGTTGTCCTAATTGTTGCTCTCTAAACGACAGCATTCAGAAATATAAATAACTCCTAATATACCGATGCCTTAATTATATTTTTAAAAAATCACTTTTACTTTTTGCAATTTTTGGATTTAGCCTAAGGTATATAAGTCGTGAGCACGCTACACAAATGCAATCCAATCTTCAAGACGTTGTTAACTGATTCAAACACAGAATACTCATTTTATCACCATTACCGATTTAACCTTAGATAACTTCTCTGCTGCTGTGATAATGACTGTTTATCAAATGAAACTAGTACATGCTTTAAGTATTGCCTGTAAATAATTTTTTTTTCAATAATTAACTTGTACCAAAATTATAACTTACTATTTAAATAGTAACTCATTTCTTATCAAATTGTAAAACTCCGGTAACTTATTGGTTTGCTTTTTTCGTTAACACGTTTCCGAATTGAATTTTTTTTTTAAAGGCCATGCGTTTCAGCAATTAAATTTACTACAAACTAATCTAAAAATATTATTTCGGTGAGTGGGCGTATTTCATCTTGTTGTTCTCAATTATTATTATTATTTTGTAATTTCTCTGGGCAGTTATCGTCATCAGCATCCATACCAAAGTTGCTAGTTCCTTTCCTACAAGGACCGTGACCTCCTGCAGTGACATTCCAGGATGTCTGGCCACGTCGGGCTGCCGGTTTTTGCAAAACCACACACCGTCTATCAGGGGCAGGCACAGATACTCTCTAGAACACGTTCGTGTGCTGATACGGGAGTTTAGGATTGAATTGGCGCAGCTGGTCGACTCCGGCGAACAGATTTTGGACTTATGGGTAGGTTTCTCGAAACGTACACTTTAGACAAGGTGCTCTTCTTCGTCTTCGTTCCTTTAGCAGCAGACGTCTTCTGGCGCATACCTCGCCGAAGGAGGGTCGTTGAAGCGTTTCCGGTGCTCACAAAGTTTTTGGAGCAATGGGGTCGGCTAGGGCCAATGGTTCTTTTTTTTGTGTGTTGAAAATTGGGCAATCTTTGGTGGACATGTTTAATGTTTCAACTCCCATTTAACACACCACCCCCCACCCCACCACCAAAACAAAAACAATCCAAAAAAAAACAAAAAAACGGCTGCGTTTGGGGGGGGGGGGAAAATTGGCAATGACTCGAAAAAATCAATTTTAAACGAATACCACCAAAACAAAAAAAAACCAAAAAAAAACAAAAAAACGGCGGCGTTTGGGGGGGGGGGGGAATATTGGCCATGACTCGAAACAATCAATTTTAAACGAATAATTATTCGAGACAAATCATTGCATAACTGAATAATTGATCACATTACGTGAACATGTTGGGCATAAAGAAAGTCTTAAATGGCATGAAGTCTGCAGTAGTTCAAGTATATGTTGTACAATTATTATGTCGGTCTAGTCGAAATAAAAGAAGAACGAAGCATTTGGAGAAATGTTCCTCACGTCACAAATAGTTTAAGATGTTGATGAGAAGATATAGTGTTCACTCTTCGTCATTGATTTCCATACGTTAACTTGCAAAAAACATGCATTGATAAAGTTATCGCTGTTCTCATCGTGACATTGCTGTAGAACTGCATGTGATCTTTTCAACAGCTGGACTCTAGCCTGGCCCTGCCGGTATCCACGAGAGGACTACGCGACCTTTACCCCACGGTCACCAACACCAGTGGACTGACCAACACGACGGTCGGGGACCAGGTAAATTGATCATATTTTCTTGCAGTTCCTATTATTGGTTTTAATCATGTGTGTCACTCGATCATTGAACTGGAACGGCATTGGAAGTTACCGGAAATGTCAAAATGTTGGGAGAAGGGGGTTGGAAGTGGGTGGCAAACGTATATCGGGATAAAATTGATAGATTTTTTAAATGATTGTGTTTAGCTCGAAGTTTAATAGCGGATTAGCCTATTACTTGATTTTTTTTTATTATTTTTTTTAAATAAAAAAAAAGGTATGATTTTTTTTTTGTACATTATATTAACCGATTTAAAAATATTATTGAAATAGTTTTGTTTTTAAATATTAATTCTATTAATTGCGCATAAATATGTAATCACAAATTTAGGAAGACGTTTCAGTCGCAGGTTATCAATATCGTAAAATGATGAGTTCAATGGCGCGTAAAACAAAATTCCCGATAACTGCGCTAATGAGATTCTTTTAAAATACCGCCAGTGCGTTTGGTGGGAAATTAATTTTTTTAAACGTAAATAACGTAATTTTACATAGTGTAATAAATCTGCGGTGTAAAAATGGTGGGACACAAGAATAATAATTCAGTTCAGGGGGCGTAAAAAAAAAAGTATGCGGTGGCGTACCCTGGGGAGGAGGGGGGGTAGCCCAAATTCAAATTCTTTTAAAGTGCTTTATTTGAATTTATGATTAGTTAGTAGATGGGAAGTCCACGCATGGCCACCGCCATTGTTTGGCGGGCTGTAACTTTATACTCCCCTGTAACGCCAGCCGACCACAAATTATCATTGTTTTGATCTACATCTGGCCTTAAGGGGGTGAGGAGGGGGGGGTGCAGAGGCTCTCGTGTGAATTATGCACACCCATAAATATGTACGGTTTGGGTAAATATCTCAAATATAAATTAAACATCGCATAAGACGGTTCCACCATAGATAGTTCCAACTTTTCAAGTTGAAAGAAAATGACATGACGAATCCAGCATACATTCTTTGACCCCGTTTTTCTTTATCGATTGTGTTAGGAAGGGAATTTGGGGGGTGGGGGGGGGGTCCTGAGCTTTGAAAAGTATTTCAAGGTATTAAAGACGGTGACTTTTCAATCATTTAGTGGAAGTTGACATCAATATGTTCCCATATTTAATGCGTAAACCATTTATCTCCATTGAGCCAAGCTGTTCCAAACTTACGTTAATCATCGTAAGAAGCTGGAACGAAGGGTTCCCTGCAGAATCCCCCTCCCGCCCCCCCCCCCCCGGGTGGTCATGCGAAGATACCCCCAAAATGTCGGTCGGCTAACCTTTTACAGCAGGACGTAGGGACCTTTTTTAATGCGTAAACCATTTTTCTCCATTGAGCCAAGCTGTTCCAAACTTACGTTAATCATCGGAAGAAGCTGGAACGAAGGGTTCCCTGCAGAATCCCCCCCCCGCCCCCCCCCCCCCGGGTGGTCATGCGAAGATACCCCCAAAATGTCGGTCGGCTAACCTTTTACAGCAGGACGTAGGGACCTTATCTCGAATGTGTGCCAATACCTACTGATATTCCCGATTCCCGTACCGGTACCCAGCAATTTCTTTAACCCAACCGCAGGGCATTGCTAGATAACTTATGTAGATTGACGCCGTACTCTGGGAGGATCAACTCTTACAGCAGATCACTCAATGACGGCATCGCAGAGTTCCATCGTCCAATCACCTTTAGTCCCAGTTGGGATCCCAAGCGTGTGGGGTTGAATACGTTCGAAGACAAGAAATATTATAATAACGCCAGCGTTAAATAAACCGGGTTTCCTTGTTCACGATGAAGGACGTTCCCTGACCAAGTTTATTCCTGTTGATTTGAAAATAGACCTATGCCATTTGTTAAGTATGATATGATTTATAGAGCCAATGAGTGAGTCCATAAGTGATTCAGTCAATGAGTGAATCAATAAGTGATTCAGTCAATGAGTCAATGAGTGAGTCAGTGAGTGAGTTAATGAATGTCAATGATTGAGTCAGTGAATGAGTCAATGAGTCAGTCAATGGGTGAGTCAATGAGTGAGACAGTGAATGAATCAATGAGTGAGTCAATGGGTGAGTCAATAAGTGAGTGAATGAGTGAGTGAATGAGTGAGTGAATGAGTGAGTGAATGAGTGAGTGAATGAGTGAATGAGTGAGTTAATAAGTGAGTCAATGAATGAGTCATAAGTCAGTCCCTGGTCAGTGGCATGGCCATCCGTGGTCAGGCGCAAACATTTGACATTTGGTGAAACCGTTTCATTTTGGGTTGAAAACTCATCTGTAATGGGGTCAGATACTTCCATTTATAGTGCAGGTCAAGGGTCTAAAGCTTCTTCATCTGCCGTTAGACTTTTTGTTGCCCGCGCCCCTGACCCTATTATCTTGGAAAGCCAGCAACTTAAACATATAAACATACCCGGTATATGCTTTTGTAGTTTTATCATCCCATTGGTTAGCTGGTCAAACATGTTAAAAGACTTCGTGTTAATTGGTTTGTAAAGCTACAACGTTAAAGCCATCAGCAGAACTTTCAAATACTCAATCATTCTTTGTTTTAAAGCCAAGCAACGATTTGCTTTTTTCAAACAGTTTTAATTTCATAGAATCGGGAATAAAACTATGTAAACACTCTCTATTCATTAAATGTTTATTATTATTCATTTAATGTATTGGCACAACATTTTTGGAGATCATAGGGATCACTTTTGCTGAGTTCTGAGACAGAGATTATAGGACATTTGATTTCTTCGTAAATATTTTTTTTTTAATTAAAAAAAAAATTAAAAATGCATTGTTACAATGTCTTTGTTGTTGCTATTTAAGTTTAAGCTGTATCTGGATACTCTGATTTCAGCATCGCATTCTCCGTGAGCTGAGATGGTGGCTGACCAGGGCTGAGGCTCACGCTCAACTCATTCGTGCAGCAGACATTCTAGATACATCGCCTGTTATGGACATAGCCCCACTTGAAAGGGCTATAACTCGATTGTCCAGATCCCTTAACTCACTGCTCAGTACTTTTAGCGTTGATACTGACACCGTACCTGCACAGGTAGATAAAGATATTTATTGTCTATTAATTTAACTTAATTTTTTTATAATCAACCTTTTTAAAAAATTGACCTAATTTTGACCTGGGTATGTAATCGACCAATAAGTAACATGCTTGGTGGCAAGGCATATAAACAGCCCAAGCTCTGCATATAACGGCGATAATTAAATATGACCCGGAAGAAAAGGAAACGTTTGTATTGATTCTGTAGTAATTCATAAATTTTCTCATCGAGATACAGTAACACACAAGCGTCCCCTACAGTTTCAAATAATCAGTTAATACACATTGGGTTGGGGGTCGTTTTTAAAAAAAATTATTTAATTTAAAAGTTAATTTAAAAAATAATAGTATCCTTTTCTTGCCCTCTCTCTCTCCCCCCCCCCCCCCCCTATATTGGTTTTATTGCACAAGTCTATGGGTCTGCATGGCATATTTTCCTCATCTAAATAAGGCCTAACTTAGTCAAGGAAATGACGAACAGGCATTAGCTTTTATCTAATCTTGTAGAGATGCTTATTCCAACTGCACACATAGTTGGGAGGGTGATACATGTTTCGCTACACGTGTACTTTTATCCACAGTGTTTTTGTGTTGAGTCACCGAACCGACTGAGGGACTCCGTAACCAAACAGGCAGAGTTCACCTCCATGGCCCTGCGAGACATCCACCAGATGGCGCTCCATATCAAACAAGTGCTGGAAAATTGTGACGCCGAGAGTCACGACCAAGGGCGTCATCGCGTCAGGCTAGACTGCTGGAGATGGTCATCGGAATCGGCCTTTTACTCGACCACGCCCTCTGGCATGAACCTGTATTCTCTAGATGATTTTACCACATCTTAAGTTGGCCGCCATACTTTCATTTCCAGTGTCTTTGTTTTTAGTTTAGTTTATTTTTGTATGTTACAAATTTCTACTTGAGCTCGAATCGAGCAGCTAGAGCGTCCGAAAATTTTCATTTCTCCATTAATGTAAATGTTCATCTCTATACAATATTTGTTTGCCTTGTTTTGAGTCTCCGCATTGTTCCACTCTCTTTTTCCTTTGCCACGTGAAGTCACAAATAATGTATCATAGATTATCGGTATACATTTTTAACCCTTCCTATTCCCCCGCCCCCCCCCCCTAACATTTCCACATTTGTAGACCTACTTGATTTTGCAAAGAAGGAAAGACAACTTCTCTGTTTTTTTTTAATTTCTGTTATTGCTTTTTTCTAAAATTAATTACTATATTATTATTATTAACTGCACATATTCATGTATATTTCTAAATTATTGACAACAATGATACTGAAACTGATTGGACATTACTGTACTACTTGTAAATCTGTTATATAATGTAAATATGGTAATGTGTGCATACACTTTACTCCGGGAAATTCCTATTGATATTGACAGTGATCAGGTCAGTACAGAACTACCCATTCCAACACTGCTACACTCCGGGAAGTGTGGAACTCAAAGACGCTCTATAACGGTTTTCAAGGTTTCGATCTCGGAATATAAGTTCAATCGGAATGGCCTGGTTTATTTTCTATACAGGTATCTATTTATATATATGTATGTCTATGTTTGGAGTCAGGGTTTTCTAAAAGATGGACGGCGTGTGAAGAGTTGAACCTTATAGAATCTGCTAGTCCTCATTTGATTTAAGAGTTTTTGCCTTTTGTAGTAAATCGTTCTTATTTGGGGGAGTTAAGAGGGGTAACATAAAAGAGACTGACTTCGGAAGTAGAAGGTGCGTTTCGAACAGAGGTGGGAGTTTGAACAAAGGTGGGTTTCGAACAGAGGTGGGAGTTTGAACAAAGGTGGGTTTTGAACAGAGGTGGGAGTTTGAACAAAGGTGGGTTTTGAACAGAGGTGGGTTTTGAAAAGAAGTGGGTTTTGAACAGAGTTGGGGTTTGAACAGGGTGGGTTTTGAACAGATTTGGGTTTTAAACTGAGGTGGGTTTTGAACAGAGTTGGGTTTTGAACAGAGTAGGGTTTTGAACAGAGTTGGGTTTTGAACAGAGTTGGGTTTTGGATGAAGATTTGACATCCCTCGCTATAATTCATGCAATGTAATAACGTGTGCAATAATGACCCACATTGTAGTTCTCTCCAAGATTCAAAACATCGTGCTCCATTTCGACATCCTATTATTATTATTATAATCCAACTTCATATCACCACAACCTGTAATAATGACTGAGTTTAATTCAGTGCACTGTCTACGATTCGCAATTTCAGCTCAGATTTCAGTTGTAAACTTGTCATCGTTTATTAAATATAACCACCTTGGAATCCTTCATTACACATCTTGTCATACAATGTTTAACAAAACATTGTGCTCACATTTTACGTGTTCATAAATTTATATTTATAGGCCAGGGGGGTTCTTAACCACCGCTGGCCGCCTCCGCTGGGGGACCGGAGAGCGGTGTCGGGGGCGGGAGGGGCGGGGGGGGGGGGGGGGGGGGGGGGGGGGGGGGGGGGGAAAGGCGGGTTTGACCCATTAAATCAGTTGCTTTTTTTTCCTTCATTTTTTTCAAGAAAGTTGATGGTGCGGGAAATATGTTTGGAAATCGAGATGGGGTTGCGGGAACTGTTTGGAAATCGAGATGGGGTTGCGGGAACTGTTTGGAAATCGAGATGGGGTTGCGGGAACTGTTTTAAAATCGAGAGGTGGTGTTGCGCTGACAAAATGGTTAAGCAGCCCGGATCTAGGGCAATGTCGATGTATTGGCCAACATCAGTTGAACCACGAGTTCTAAAAGTAGGGTTAGCTTCTATTCAATAGATTGTGCTTTTGTCTTCATAACAACAACAAAAAATTGTTAATGATATGGACGTTTTTATTGAACGGCACGCATTTAAGTTATAATAAATTGAACAATTGAATTAAACCTGAATTTAATTAATTTTACCAATGAAACAAAGTCATTTATCTGACTGCACTTAACAAATTAATCATTAAATGATCACATGAGTACAGTGGTTCTTAACCTTTTTGTAGGTACCGAACCCCACCAGTTTCATATGCGCATTCATCGAACCCTTCATATAGGAAAAATAAAATATGATTTTCTTTTCTGATTTTTTTGGACCTCCACCGAACCCCTGAGACTGACTCACCGAACCTCTGGCGTTCGATCGAACCCAGGTTAAGAACCACTGCATTAGTATATGCCTACGTGATAATAATTACTTTATCTATAAATTACTTATGCTAAAAGATTTATAAAGACTGGCAGAACTCCTATTAACATGATATTTTGTTTTAAATGTCGGCTACATTCATGCTTTTTCCATTAAGTTTAAAGATACAATATTATAGTTTTCTTAAAATTATTTTCTCTTAAGTCACATTCTGTATTCCATTTTCCACCGGAAAAAAATGTTTTAATCATTAATCACACAATTATTGTATGAATAATATAAAATTAACGATCTCTCTTTGTACTCATCTGTAAATATTGTAAGGTAATTTTTAAATTTATTTTTATTAATTTCATTTTCATCACAAACTAGTACATATATTTGTGTTGCAGGATATTTTTAAGATGATGTGCAGTAAAATAATGACGATGATATTATTAGGCATGTATATTTGAAATTATTAAATATAAATAATTGTAATGATAATAAAATACATACATATATTAAAAAAATAAACTCAATTCTGATAATTTGTGAATTTGTGATTTTTTAATTTTAAAGACATATTTTTTCTTGTAAAGATCGAAATTTTATTGATCCTGTCATTAATTAAAGCAGCTATTTAATAGTTAAAACAGCCGGCGGTCAAGTATGTCACCGGCATAAAATGACATCTAAATCACAACATCAAAACACCGGCATTCCTTGTGGATCGGGCTTGGCTTGGATGGTAGCTCATCTAAGTGAAGGAAAACTTTCATTGCAAACCTCATTGTCAGATAGCACATTGTTTTGAACGTCAGGAGAGACAACCCAAACAGAAGAAAAAAATCCATATATTTTCACTGATATTTGGTTCCTTGAAGTCACTTGAAGAATACTTTATTAATACCACACAATTAGAGCCAACATTTACACCACACAATTAGAGCCCCCATCCATACCACACAATTAGAACCCCCATTCACACCACACAATTAGAACCCCCATTCACACCACACAATTAGAACCCCATTTCATTGTACACCTTATGACCAATGCCGCCTGACACCTCCTACATCCTGCCCACAGCCCCACCCTTTCCTTCTTTTTCTCTATCACAGTCACGCGTACTTTGGCGCACACGTGATAGTTACCAAAGTTTATGGCCGACAGGATTTAAATATTTGTTGCACCTTTTATCTTACAATTTGTGTGTAATTTATGTGAGATTAGAGAGACATCTCCAAAATTGTCCGAGTATCAGCATTAAGCACGTCAAGCTATTTTTTGGAGAGAAAAAATGCTACCCTTCCCCCCTCCTGTCACAATCCATCCCAAATTTCAGACACCCAACCCCCTCTTCTCCCTAAGTACGTCACACTTTCGAACTAAAAAAAATATATTAATCAACAACTCATTAAACTTCAATCTAAAACTCATTTTCTATTGTCCACATTTAACAGTTTAAGTGAAAGCTTTTGCCAGAAATCATCTCTCCCAACAGAAAGTTTAACAGCCCGGCCAATTTCAAAATTTATTTCTATGACTTTTTTTTAAAAATGTGTGACATCACACATGATCTTTACCCCCACCCTGTAACAAAAACTGTCACATTTTCTTAGGACCCCCCCCCCCCCCCCCCCCACCCCTGCCAATTTCAAAATTTATTTCTATGACCTTTTTTTAAAAATGTGTGACATCACCCCCGATCTTTACCCCCACCCCGTAACAAAAACTGTCACATTTTCTTAGGACCCCCCCCCCCTCCACCCCAACCCCTTTTCATCCGGAGCGTGATTTACTTTATGGATGCCCCCTTTGGCCTGTGATCGGTTAATTCTTTTCATTAAAAAAGTCTTTAGACCTATTTGTCTACTGTAATTTTGTGAAGATTGTCCACACCAAGTGAATGCAATAGATTGTAAGAAAAGCTGGTTTTCAAAAAACGACTCCAAAAAACGTTTCAAAATTAAAACATGTTCAAAGAGGGATAATTAATTATTTTCAAATGATTAGCCCCCCTTTTTGTTTCAGAATGGACGCTTCAAACATCTTTATGTTAGATGTTAATTAGTCACAGAAGATTAGAGCCTGGTGAACTCCGACTCTGGCGGGTGTAGGAAGAGGGTGTGGTCCGGGCCTGGGCGGCACACATTTTGGGGGGAAAATTTTCGGTTCATTTTATATATTATACAAAGCTTATTTTCTAATGTATGCTCTGTATGCATTTTGGTTTTCGTTAATTAGGGACAGCCAAATAAAGCAGGCCAGCACAACTCAAAATGTAAGGCGGGCCGTATTACCGTGTGAAAAACTTGTGCGGGCCGTAATACTGTATGGAAAACTTGTGCAGGCCGAAAGAAAATAGGACAAGGGTGAAAGCTATTAAGAATATAATGATAAAAATTATGTCGATGCTACGCGGGCCACAAAGTGGGTGCTGGAGGTTCACGTGCGGCCGGGGGGGGGGGCGTATGTTGTGGCAGGCCTGAAATAAAGGACCGCCTCGGGCGTTAAAAGTCCGTAATTAAATAAAGAACTTCCGTAAATATATCCGTAAAAAATGAGGCATTGAAAAAAAAAACATTTTTTTGAAGTGAAACAAAATGGAATCTCACAACTTTTGAGATTACTTCTTGTTTGCTTTTATCTCGTTTGATCACCATCAGGAGAAGTTTAACACTGGTGAAAATGGTATAATTTAAAATCACGTTTAAAATGGCGGCTCTAAAAATATTGGTCATATTACATTTCCTGTCAAAATTAGGTTTACGAAACTTTATGGCTGAGATAACTTAATTTTTGTTGAACCAGACCGACATAGTCTGATGGATTTTTTTTTTTTGAGAGTGTTAAATTAGCTTCATCCGGATACATACATACATACATACATACATACATACATACATACATATATATATTTAGAGTTTCGTGAGTTTATTTTATTTCTGTAAAAAAAGTTGCCTGTCCTTAAAATGTATGAAAGATTTTGCAATGTTTGTCTGCTATTTTTTAAATTATAATGTCTATTTAATGTTTGTCTGCTATTTTTTAAATTATAATGTCTATTTAATGTTTGTCTGCTATTTTTTAAATTATAATGTCTATTTAATGTTTGTCTGCTATTTTTTAAATTATAATGTCTATTTAATGTCTGTCTGCTATTTTTTAAATTATAATGTCTATTTAATGTTTGTCTGCTATTTTTTAAATTATAATGTCTATTTAATGTTTGTCTGCTATTTTTTAAATTATAATGTCTATTTAATGTTTGTCTGCTATTTTTTAAATTATAATGTCTATTTAATGTTTGTCTGCTATTTTTTAAATTATAATGTCTATTTAATGTTTGTCTGCTATTTTTTAAATTATAATGTCTATTTAATGTCTGTCTGCTATTTTTTAAATTATAATGTCTATTTAATGTTTGTCTGCTATTTTTTAAATTATAATGTCTATTTAATGTTTGTCTGCTATTTTTTAAATTATAATGTCTATTTAATGTTTGTCTGCTATTTTTTAAATTATAATGTCTATTTAATGTCTGTCTGCTATTTTTTAAATTATAATGTCTATTTAATGTTTGTCTGCTATTTTTTAAATTATAATGTCTATTTAATGTTTGTCTGCTATTTTTTAAATTATAATGTCTATTTAATGTTTGTCTGCTATTTTTTAAATTATAATGTCTATTTAATGTCTGTCTGCTATTTTTTAAATTATAATGTCTATTTAATGTTTGTCTGCTATTTTTTAAATTATAATGTCTATTTAATGTTTGTCTGCTATTTTTTAAATTATAATGTCTATTTAATGTTTGTCTGCTATTTTTTAAATTATAATGTCTATTTAATGTTTGTCTGCTATTTTTTAAATTATAATGTCTATTTAATGTTTGTCTGCTATTTTTTAAATTATAATGTCTATTTAATGTTTGTCTGCTATTTTTTAAATTATAATGTCTATTTAATGTTTGTCTGCTATTTTTTAAATTATAATGTCTATTTAATGTTTGTCTGCTATTTTTTAAATTATAATGTCTATTTAATGTTTGTCTGCTATTTTTTAAATTATAATGTCTATTTAATGTTTGTCTGCTATTTTTTAAATTATAATGTCTATTTAATGTTTGTCTGCTATTTTTTAAATTATAATGTCTATTTAATGTTTGTCTGCTATTTTTTAAATTATAATGTCTATTTAATGTTTGTCTGCTATTTTTTAAATTATAATGTCTATTTAATGTTTGTCTGCTATTTTTTAAATTATAATGTCTATTTAATGTTTGTCTGCTATTTTTTAAATTATAATGTCTATTTAATGTTTGTCTGCTATNTGAGGGAATCATGCACTAGGGGTTTGAAGGCTTGAGGCAATAGACACAAATGTGTCTAGTGTTGTCGCCTCAACCGTTCCTTTTGAAAGATTGTTCCAGTCCCTGATTGTCTTGGGCAGGAATGAGCAGCTCCTTTACTGGCTTCTTGCTGGTATGAGCCTGAATTGCCTGTCATGGCCTCGTCGCTGTCTATGGGGGAGAGGGACGAGTTTCTGTTTAATACTGGAACAGTGGACCAGCCCATTATTTATCTTGTGCATCATGGAGAGCCTGGATTGTCGTCGTCGTTTCTCCAATGGTGACCAGCCTAGTGTTTCCAGCATGCTGCCAACACTAGAGGTATTCCTGTAGCGGTTTAGTTGCTAAATGGGCCCCAGACTGAAAATGCATAATCTAAAATCGGACGGACAAAGGCTTTAAATGCCCTTTCTTTCACACAGGAGTTGCCAATCTTTAGATTTCGCCTTAAGAACCCTAGGGTCTTGTTTGCTTGGTTACATACATTGTTAATATGCTCGTCCCAGCAGACCTATCTTTGAATGGAGGAAACTTGCTCAAGTATATGGCCGTGCAGTTCGTATTGGTAGTGTAGAGGAGTACAACTTCTAGAGACTGATAGTGTCTGGCACTTGGCAAGGTGAAATTCCATGTCCCAGCTCATTTCCCACTCAGCTAACAGATTGAGATCCTGTTGTAGCTGGTCCTGGTCAGATCTTTTGGCGATCGTCCTAAACACTGCTGTGTCATCTGCGAGCAGTCTTGCCTGTGATGTCAGTTTCTCGGGTAGGTCATTAATGTATGCTAGGAAAAAACAGGGGCCCAGGACTGATCCCTGGGGGACCCCTAACTTCACATCGACAAAGGAGGAGCTTGTACCGTCCACCACTACTGCTTGGCATCGGTGGCTGAGGAAGCTAGAGATCCATGTTTTAGTGGTGCCTTGGATCCCATATCTCTGGAGTTTGTGTAGAAGCAAACTATGATTCACACGGTCAAATGCCTTTGCGAAGTCCATTACTAGCACTTCAGTCTGCTTGTGGTTCTCCAGATTGGTCATCAGGTCTTCTACAAATTCGAGAAGCTGTGTCTCACATGATCTATTGACTGGTTCTTACATTACTTTAAACAATTTAATGAATGTAAATAGTCATATATGTTTAGGCTTTTAACAATTTAAGAGTTATTTAATGTGTGTCTGTATGTGCACTGCAGATTGCTGGTCAGAGTGTTAGCACACTTTGTTAGTGCAAGGGAAGTCAAAAGTTGACATCTCTTCACCTGTCATTTGTCTCTTAATCCGCTCCCTAGAATGAGTGACACATCATTGTACACGTTGTTCAATTAAAAAAAAAAAAAACCAACTCATCGGTGTACAATTACAACTAGACCAACTCAAAGACAAAGACAGCTTATGGCAACTATTGCTCACACAGACAATGCTTCTATTTTAAGTGCTGAATAGTAAGATAAGGATGATGTTGACTTGTCTGGTAAATCAGTTCCGCAAGATGGAAATGATAAATCAGCTACTACTACATAAGGGGCGTCATTTCTTTTTTTTTTCCAGGGGAAGGGAGGGGGGGACAAAAACCAAACCTTGGTCGGCTTGTTAAGTTGTCTATTACTGAAGGCCCAACAGACGGTACATAGCAATTTAAATAAAACCAGCAAAATCGAAAGGGGGGGGGGGAGGCAAATTCCCCCCTGCCCTACCCAAATGATGTCCCTGATGCCAATTGTTACGATAGAGCAACACCTGGCTACTCTATGGGAAGATAATAGCAGCTAGAAATTATACTATAATTGTCATCTATACTGACGAAAATCATATTTATACTTCCACAAACAATGATATTTAGTCTTTAACAAACTTTTAATTGATTCTGCATTATAAAATTTAAGTGTTAACACTTTTTCATTTGTTCATGAACAAGCTAAAGATGTAATAAAATGTTTTTCCTACTATTTTGTGTTATTAAAAAAAAAAATCAGCACAAAGTCAAACGTATTTATAAATTCACTTATATGAAAATTCCCTTGTTTTTTTTTTTTTTTTTTTTTTT